>VUQK01005157.1:1587-18700 GCA_015106715.1 Bujurquina vittata | reverse complement strand
GATGATTTGTTGTGTACTAAATTGATGTTTTAATGCTTTTCATGATTTTACTGCACATATGTTTGATTGTCTTATGATGTAAAGCACTTTGAATTGCCTTGCCGCTGAAATGTGCTATACAAATAAATTCTTACTTACTTACTTACTCTTCCGGTCCTTTCTGGACTTCCAACAACTCTTTCTTTGTATTTCTATTTCATTCTTTGCCTCCTGTGTTCATTTCCTCTAGTCTTTGTCTTCTTGTGCTTTTGCATTTTCTTAGGTTGGGTGTGTGTGTTCCAAAGTAATGCATTACTTGTTGAATAGTTAAATGCTTTACTGTAATCAGATTACATTTTTCAGCAATGCTGTAAATGCTGTAAAATGTAATGTAGTTTGAGATAATCTACTAAATTCAGTGATCTAATTACAGTTACAATTGTATGTTGTTACTTGCGTTACAAAAATCCTTGAGTTATCTGCATGCCAGGTAGAGCGAAAGGGAAAAAAACAATGTTGTCTTTTCCTTCTTGCATAATTGTGCTACAATCAGCTGATAGCACAACATGAGAAGAGCACAAAGCGTAAACTACATCCAGCACAGAAACAAATGCATACCATATTGTGAACATAACACTGGCTCTTGGCAGACATGTGCAGAGACAGCATGCTTAACACAGAGCCAGTGAAGAATCCAGAGTGATGTTGAAGCTGAAGCCAGAGCCTGAACTTAATCAGGTAACAAAGGCAGTGATGAGCAGTCAGGCTTGTAGCACTGCAGTCTCCATTTCTACCTGTGCATGTTTCTATAGTAGAATCACTGTGGGGAATGCTTTTAATTTCTCTGGACTGGTTTTCAGCTTTGCTTTGTGCTGTCAGCGTTGCGTTCATACATAAACACTAAAAGAAAGGCCACATCAGGATAGGGGTTTGTGTTGGTGTTAATACTTATATTTACTTTTAGTGGGAACAGTGCTGTTTTTGCCAGTGCATCGAAGTCTGGTGTTAGTTTTGTTGTTGCAATTGTCAGAATCCTTACATCAGTCATAATTATGATGTGATTTGATTCTGGAAATTCTGTACCAATCTTCGTCAGGCTGGATTTAAGAATCAACGGACTGGGTGTAGCCCTTCAGCCCTGGTTTGCCTACCCCTGGCTTATATAAACAAAGCCAGGTGCATGACGTGTAGGCTACCTGTGCATGGTAGCCTACATTAGGCCTCCGAATCTTCTCTCACTGACACATTGTGAGTGAACAGTGTTACTGGCAGTCATGTGGGAATACACAGAAGCATAGTTGCCTTTATAACTTTTGTCCTGCTTCATTCCCTTCTGCCTGCTGGTGGCAGTAAACAAAGTGGATGACTTATGCCAGCAATAACTGAGCTAAGAAAATATAGTCTGGTTACAACAAAAATATGTTTTAATTTCACAGAGTGGAAGAAGTCAGTATCAGTATTTCAAATGTCCTTTTTTTTACACTTAAGTAAAGGCATTAGGGAATGGTAGTGGACCAAACCACTGTGAGGTACTAGAGGGGTAGTCCATCTTTCAAAACTTTGTTTTCCATCTACAATTAAACCTTTAGTTTTAGCGTTGCATAGTTATGACGTGTGTGCATGAATTTAATAAGGCAGATCTGTATTCACGCCTCTCTGGTTTCCTGGGTGTCTGGCTGCTAGTTTAGACTTCACATCATTTCTATTTTTCGCATGCTTTCAAACTCAAAGCTTTCGTCATTGCGCTAATCCAGTGGTTCCCAAAGTGGGAGCTGCAGCCCCCTGTTGGGCCAAGAAGTTACTGCAGGAGGCGCTTTAATAACGGAAGTTCAGTTGTAATTTACTCACAAGTATGCACAGTTACGTATGTGCATATTTATATAAAAAGTGAATTTAAAATGGTAATAGGAGGTGGTTATTTTGATATGATTATTCATGATTCTGACCTGGCAAGTGGGTCACGTATTGGCATTAGCTCTTTATCTATGACTAGGTAGTATTAGCAACACAGCCCGGGTTTTTTATGTTTTTTAATCAAATTAGTTAATGGGATTATCTGGCTTTTACATGGACCGCAGCACTGTTGACTTTGGGAACCACTGCTCTAGTCCAATCATCTCTGTGCCTGTCGCCTTCAAGCCAATTATTCTCCAGTCTGCATACATGTACTTTAAATATCACTGCTTACCTGTCATTGTCCCTTGCAGACTCATTCGTGTAAACTCACCTCTTCCCCATCTCCACCTCACACAAGTAACTCAGTGCTCCATGCAAGCCTCCATCTTTATCTTCACCACCACCAGCATCTAGATACTGCCCTGATTCCTATCACCACTGGGATTCCGTTCTGCTTCGGTGGGCCATCGGAGTCTAATTGCAAGATAGCTTAATTGAATTTTGTGTATCAATAAATCACGCTCAATTCCTCCTAATGATCTCTCCTCAATGAAATATATTTACAAGGTGTGCTAAGAAGAAGACTGTTTTTCACAGAAAATGGGGAGTTTGACCTCCTTATTCTTGGAATTTCTGTCCATGGATGCACTGACATGACCATGCAATTTCAAAAGGGCCACCTTAGGCCCCAATTTAGCCCCGCCTCTGAGTACACACTGTAATGCTGACCACAACTGACTGATAGAAAATCTCTAACATTTTGCTGAACACACTGAAGGATCTCTTTTCTTACGAAATAAGAGTTTCTCATGTTCGGCCCAGATAGAGACTCTAAAGAGGTCAGTCATTACATTGGCCCCCTCCCAGCACTATCAAGTCATCTGCTATAGAATCTTGGTGCCATTTTTAACCAGCATTTGAATTTTGACTCTAGTTCATTTAGTGTAACTAGTCTAGTCATCTGACTGCTTTTAAGTTCTACTGTAAGATCAAATATAGTACATGGTTATTAAATATAAAAATCAAATTCCTTCTGGAGTGTTTTGCACATGTGGTACTGACTTTTCATCACTAGGCAAATCCAGTGCACTGACTCAGATGCTGCTTTGCATCATTTTCTTTTCAATTTTGCATTACCTTTTAAAACAGCCCACATTTAGATAATTGGTGCAAATATCATTAATTTAATTCAAAACAGTCAAAATCCACACCCACCTGAACTGACAGGCAGCAGAGCCAAGTGTAAGAATCATTTCTTATGGTACTACTTTGAATATTCCAGCTGTCATTATTACAAGTAGAGCACAGTGTAACAACTTCATAATTGAATTCCCAAGTGTCAGTTTCTTTTCAAAAAGAAATGCTACCCTACTTTCAGTAGTTATTCTGGTGCTACTTAGTACCACAATGGACACAACAGAGGCTTCATTTATTTCCCTTGTCACCAGCACACTCTTGAATGGCAATTACTGTATCAATTATTATGCCTTCTGTCAGTAGAAGAACAATGTTAAAAAATTTATTCAGTTGTTAAAAAAAAGTCAGAGGCCAGCAGAGAATGACACCCTGAAGCTGGAAGGAATTCAAGGATACTCGAATATTCAATGCAGAAAGTAAGAGCGGGGACTGATTATTAGTAGCTGCCAGTGAACATCAGGAAGGTTAACGAGTGAAGGGAAAGATCATATGTATTATCAGAAAACCTCATCTCGTTTCCCCAATGACTAGAACATTTCTGTTCCAGCAGAAATCCAAATCTGAGCTCTTTAGATTGCTGTTAGCTCACTGTCCTCCAAAGCTTTACAAAACTTTTTCAGTGCTTTTAAATGTCTTTTAACTAAGTACTCCTCCAAAATGTTGTGTCCACAGTGCCTCTTTGAGATCTTCAATCCTTATTGCTGGTACAATCAAAGCAGCACATAACCAGTTTGGTAAAAACCTGGTGTGAGCTTTGATAACCAGCTGCCCTCAGTACACTCTGCTACCAGGGTGTATTTAAAGGTTGTTTCAGCCTCATTATGGATTGCAGCTATTGGCTGAGGTCCTTGCCAGGTGTGTTTTCTTTGGCGGCCCCCATGTTTCCATTCTGAAACACTTGGAGCTTCTGTATAAATAAGCCTCTATAAATAATTAGTAGACTCCACTGACCACTGCTTACATTCCTTATCAATAAGATATTCATCCCGACTCTAATTTATGTAAATTGTGATATGTCCCTTTCAATATAAATTTAAATATGTCCTGCAAATTTGCTACCGTTAATTCATGGCAAACAATTTGATTTCCAGTTAACTAAAATGCAAATGAGGAATCGGTTGAATGATATCCTGACTTGAGCAATATTTTGGCACTTTTACACCCTGGTGGAAAATAAGTTTCAGGGTATGTCTGTCCCTTTGAGAGCAGCCTTTAGTGAAAAACAGACGGCACGAAGGAGACTGTCTCAGCCTTATGGCTTTCTGTGGCACGTCATTAGTCTGCCTAATTAGATAATAATGACTCTGCTTTCCATTACAGGCTGGTGTAGTACACATGGCAGTCAGAGCCTTAGACCACCTTACCCATGCCAAGAAAAGTCAGTTTGGCTGACAAAGTAGTTCAGAGATCTCTTGCTCTCTCACATCTCTCTCCTTTTATGTCTTTGTGATTACTCACAAAACTAGTCTTTTTTGCATTCTCAGCTCCCTGTCAGGGTCAAGCCGAAATGCTACTCAGACAGACAAGGAGGCGCACAGCTCATTTGCTGCTGTTGCTTGTGTGGTACTATGCAGTGTGCATTCACAGCAAAATATGCGAAATGCCTTGCAAAATTTCTCAAATACCTCAAAAATTGCGCTTGAGCAAATTCTTTCATTTGAAATGACACGCACAGTATCAAGCACAGTCATGTCAAGATAAATAAAAAGGAAAGGGAGCAACAGAGAGCATCAAAAGAAACACAGTCAGGTATATTTACTGCAAAACTTTATTCTCTCGGGTCCTTTTTAGGGTTTGTGCTTTAATTTAAATCGGCACCTTTTCAACTTTTTTTGCAATAAGGATCTCAGCCCACACAGATGATGAGTTCAACTGTTCAACCAATCAAAATGCAGCTAACTTTTTTTTGTGTGTGTGTGTGTGTGTGTGGGGGGGGGGTTTGTAACCAGTATCCCTGGTTTCATCTCATTGTAAAGTGAGAGAGCACTCACTGTTAGAAATGCACATGAGTAGTTGGGGTGTTGTTTTTCAGAGCTTTTGAGATTAGAGTTTTAAAAGTTTTATCTTAGGCAAACAAATTCTTGGACAATATATCTTTTAGAATTATCATGAAGACACAGAAATGTTGATGTAGGCGGTGGAAAGCGCGGGAACACAAAAACCCAAAAATTGTTGTTTTCCATTAGGTTTCCAACAGCAGCATTCAATGCCTGGGTTACACTCAAATCCTCAGGAAAGTCAGTTCAAAGCTTCAGGGGTAAAAATTATTTGTGCAAAAAAAATAAATAAATAAAAAAAATCATCCGCCGATGATTTATGGCATGCACGTTTTCTTTATTATTCTCTATGCAGATTACTTGGATCAGTTACTCAGAACACATTTGTGTTCCTTATCTACAGATTCAGCATGTCATAGATACAAATGTGTGGTAGATGGTAGGTTCGGTGACCTTCATTCAACTTAGGCACAAAGATGCTGTTCTGATGCTTTGCTGAATCCTCTACACTGCTACAGTAGAGTGCAGGAGTAATATGTATATGTGAAAGATGGAGATTCAGATGGTCTGGAAGTGAATGGGATTCTGAAAATATTAATAGTCATGTTGTCTCTCCAATTCCAAAATCTTGCCTGACATGTCCTATAGTCATGTGTGAAAATACCGTGTAACAGATAAATTATATATTTTCATTATTTACAGTAACTACAGAAGACTATAGTTACTGTATGAATATGTAAGCAGAGTCGAGGTTTCTTTTCATCCAGATGAAACAAGAAGACAATCCATTCTGTAAGCATCCCACTTAAACCAAACTCATAGTCATGGTGATAGCAAGGTGGATCAAAGCAGTTTGAATATAACAGATGCTGATCAAATACTGACAGCCTGGAATGGAAAGACAGCTCACATGTCAGCCAGCTTAGAGCTTTCATGTAATCACAATGAAGCTTTAAGATGGATTGATGCTCGGAACCCTCGGCTCCTCGTATTAATGTGGATGGTACATTGAACATCAACCCAGCTAAACTTTGTTACAGAGCATGTAAAGTCCAGCACTGTTTCCAGTGACAGCAGTCACTCCCAGGAAAACAATGTGGAGCACCACAATGGAAAAATGTGTCCATAATAGCCAAAGAAAAAAAAACAAAAAAAACAAAGACACTGATCCTGCATTCAGACTCCTCAGATCACCATGTGATTGAAAAGGAGACTTCCTCCGGAACAAGATCAAGCACGTGCAAAGGCACTGCTAACTGACCCAGGAACAGGGGAGATGGTGGCCAGAGCACTGAGCAGCTGGAGCGCCACAACAAAAGCAAGCAATGAGGAAAAGGAGCTGGGCAGCTAAACAAAAACACAACTTCAGCAGGAGCCATTCTTTCTTTTGAAGGGCTGAGGAAAACATGGCTCCTTTCCAGCAAAGAAAGTGCTTCTAATCTGTACCCATCAGTATCCATATCAGTGTCACACAGTGACTTCTACAGAAAAGAGATGATGAGCACCTCCAATCACTCTGGTATCTTTTAATAGTTACTTGTTTTTAGATTTCACTGGGCAAGCACTGCTTGACTTGATCGCCCTGATATTGCAGTGATATGGTTTACAGTTTAGTTTAAAAGATAGATACTGTTAATGTGTTCTTTTATTGTGAAGGAAAACACCTGAAACACTTAAATTAGAAAAATGGAACATTTAATATGCTTTAATATTGAAGCATCAGAATTTAAGACATGACCATGCGGAGGCCCTCTGCCAGAGAGAGCCTGCTGCTCCTCAGTAACCAAAACATTTTATGGTGGCATCTTATCAGAATCAAAACAGAGTAGTGTGCTGGAGTTTTGGCCTTCGTCATTGTCTTGTCCAAGCCGGTTTAAAGCACATGATGTTTTAATTATTTATACAGAGCAATCTAGTTCACATTGATAACAGAACATGCTGACGTTAAGTGTACATACAGTGTACAGTTAACACTTTATATCTGATGTTCTATGTGCAATGTATTATTTAATTATTTAATATTTGTTTGATCCGCTGTTTATTAATTAATTTCCTGAGGTTTACCTTTAAACGTTTATCGATTTATTTGATATAAAATAGAACCCCAACAATACAGTCATAAATTCTGGTGAATTAAAGGAGCAACAGGTGAACTTTAACCCTCCTCAAATGCCTGCTCTTTTGGATTATGGTTACTTTATTGGACTGATCACCAGTCAGATCCTTTTTACATCCAGCAAAGCTGCCTTTTCGAACTTTTACGTTGCCTCGTGAATCAAAATCCTTTGGTTTTTGAATGTCAGTCATCACAATCTGTGTAATTCAGACAGACAAAGAAGAAGAGCATGGCTATGGAATAAGAAACATAAGGACACCAAAAAAACTGATCAAAAGAAACAATAAATATAAAGCATTAAAAAAATGGGGATAAACCTGAGCTTAGCTCAGTAAACCATGTTTTATAGTGCTGGCCTCTGAGTAGCTGGCGTACACTGACAATCAAGGAGAAGGGCGTGACTACTAATATACAGACAGCTAAATGAACAACCGAAGACAGGTGACAAAAGGGAATCACAAAGGGTGATGTGGAGGGAGGGAAAAAGGAGCAATCAAGCCAGCTTTAATAATTATGTATTTATGTAATCTGATTATTTATGATATTGTTGTCATGACACTTGACAATGAAGCTCTCTTACAGGTTGTTTTTTTTGTTTTCTTGTTTATTATTCAGATTTGTGCAACAAATATTTTAGCTTTTAAATACAACTAGTAATTTTACACCCAAAATATCAGACAGTTAACCTCAATTATCCTAAAAAGAAAAATCAAACTCTTAAAATTGTAGTTGTGTTTCACACTGTGGATTTCTGATGTAACTCAAGTTCTTTACACAGTGCAGCTGCTTTCACTTACTCGCCCTGCTAATAATTGACACATGATCACACAGAATATACATGCTGCAATGTCATGATCATTGCAGAGAAGCTCAAATTAGCTTCCGAGCATGCCCGAAACATTGAAATCACTGTGCTAAAAAAAAATGACATCAGCATATAGCTGCCCTATAACTGTGTGCATTCCACATCAATCACTACTGTAAATATTCATTAACAAGATGTAATTACCATTTCAAAGCCAGTGATAATGGCCATAACAATGTGGGGGCAAGAGAGGCCTTTAGTCTAAATCAAAACAATTTAAAAACTTGATTTCCTGCAATGACTGCCAATTTGGCTGATGAAATGAATGTTCGGCTTCAGTTAGCCTGGGAGTATAAAAAATGAGACTTGTCCATTTAGGGGAAATAAAAAAAATCTGCACTGCAAATGTAACTTTGCCTACCTGGCAAACAGGAGCTCCTCATGCAATCAAACAATCAATCATAACAAGACACAAGAGGGGCAGTGATCATTACACACACAATTCAAACAGCTCAAAAGCAGCAAATCATAGCAAACCACCCCAACTGAAAGAAAGTCATCCCATCCACAGGCAAAATATTTTGGTCAGTGTTTTTCTATTTAAATGCAAATTAGGAAGCAGAATCCTTCCAGGCAAAGAGCCCCTGGCCAAAGTAATTACTTTAATTAAATATTTCATATATAAAAGCAGGAGAACTGTTTGTGGTCCTGCACAGGTTGTTGGTCACGGGAGGCAGCAACAAATGCCCTAAAATGTGACAGGTACAGTACAGTGTAACATAGACATGACACACCAGTCAGCCACAGCATTAAAGCATCAATAAAATGATCTGCTGGGAAATTTTGGGGTCCTGGCATTCATGTGGGTGTTACGCCCCCACGGATACAAAAAATCAAAATATGAAAAAAAATTGCAGGATTCAGAACAGCAAAACAGATTTCAGGGATTTTATCTACAAAGTTCAATGTGCAAAGATGCTTTTTAGAAGCCAGTGGACGAGGTGTTCTGTGAGACTGTGGGTGATGAGATGGAGGCCAGTGGAGAGTGAGCAGAAGGGTAAGCTTCCTGAGAGACAAGAATCCATACTCAAAAACTGGCTGGCACTTGGGGAATCGTCAGGTGATCCTAAACCAGCCTTTAGTTGTAGTGCTGGGAGACCTCCCATGATGCACTCAGTACTTTGTTCCTAGTTCTCTTTTTTTTTCTTTTTTTAAACTCTTCAGAACAGTGGCCCTGAGAGGTCAAACATCCTGCAACTTAAGAGAACACCAGCAAATAGAAAAGTGCTGAAAAAGTATACAAAGCTTAAAGTTGAATAAAATATAACAGAAGTAGAATAAAAAATAAATCTCACAAAGCACAAGGAAGTGCTTTTGGGGAAACATCAATGTGACAGAACAGCTGCGAAAGTGACAGAAACCAAACCGTGAAGGATCGCAATGAGATGTGGAGATTTCTTCAGTTTTGTGAGGACGAGAAAGTGCAAGGTAACGCATGTTTCAATCCCACGATACATATAATACTGTAGATACATATTTGCCACTGTATCAGCTGTTTTACTGTTAGCTTCTCATTTCCTGTTCTCTCAGGTTGTTATCTGAGTTTTGGATTCATTGTGAGCTTTTGCTGTGTTTTTTCAACTTCTGATTTTTTTTTTCTGTTGCACTTTATTCACATTTGCAGCATTTTTTAATTTTTTGGTATTTTCTTTACATTGCAGTGCATTTGACTTTTCAAGGCCACCGTACTTCAGGCATTCATGCATGACTATTGTTGGTCAATAGCTTTTAGTCTGAAAGAGGAGTTCTTCCTTCCCACTTTTGATTGTTGACATTTGTTATAACATTTCAGGGTCTTAACCTCACAAGATAAAGTGCCTGGGGATGTTTGTTGCTGTAAACTGGAAATATCTAACTTAAATTAAATTGAACCGGACTGAAATTGAATCACTGCTGCTATGACTGTTGTGACAATGAAGCAGCCAGTTTGTGGAAGAGCTGGTCTCAGGGATGACGACCAGGGGTGCCACGAGTCCACCTGTAAATAGACACAACTCCTGAAGGACTTCATAAACACAGATAAAAACACAGCTGCACACAGACAGAGCAGGACAGAGAAGTGAGAGAGAAGTTGCAAGCTGCACTGCAGGAGCCATGAAGGGACTATGAGAACATACAAACAAAATTTTCATATGAACTGTGTAAACGATGGAAAAAATAAAGCTAATTTTTCACCTGGGTGTACACTGCACAAAGTGGATTGTTTGCTTTTCAGAAAGTCCATTCTGTATGCTTTTAACATTAATGACCTGTCTGTGTAAATTATACAAATGCCTTTACAGTAAACTAAATAAGGCAGCCACTGTTACTCTATATTACACCAGAGTCCAGTGTGGAATGACCAAAAGCACTTTACACGCACGGTATAGGAACAAAAGGTTAAATCAAGGTGCTTTGAATTTCTTAATCATCACCATATCTGTCATGGTCCTGGGTCCTTGGCCCAGTGTTTTCTGTCATTTTGTTTCTGTTTAAATTACATCTGATTGTGCTTATTTGTCCTCAGTTTGTTATTTCTAGTTCCTTGTGTTTCCATGTGTCAGGTCTGCGTCTGGCTTCCTTTTTTTATTTTCATAAGTCATCTGGTCCCTCTCTGTCATGTTCAGTTTTGCTTTCCCTTGTCTCGTCTGTGTAATGTGGTTCACCTGTGTTCCCCCCTGTTCCCACTCCCCTCGTTACCCTCTTGTGTGATCGCGTCATTTTCGTTGATTATTCTGTGCGTCTTCCTGTTTCCCTAGTTTTAGTTTTAGTTCTAGCCTCAGTCCAGCCCAGTTTAGCTGTTTTTTTTCCTTTGCAATAAACCTCCTTTAAGTTCATCCCTCCGTTTCTGAGTCCTGCATTTGTGTCTGCCTTTTCCTGCCTGCCACAGCAACCATGACAATATCTGCATTTCCTCTGTAATAATGAGGAATGTCAATGAATGGATGGACAAACAGTCCAATACCTGCAATATCTCCAAATTATCAAAAGTATCTGATGACAGATAAAGCTGCATATTTGTACGTGCAGAATGAAGGCGTAGCAATGGTTTTCCTCCAAAGATAGGAACGAGGATGCTGTCTAACTGCATAAATGAGAAGAGTTAGGGAAGTGATAAATCCTTGATAAGGTCAGCTGTAGTAGATTACATCGCTGTGACCAAGAGAGCTAAAACCTTTAATCACATTAATGTCGCCACACTTTTTATTTACCAGCATCAGTTCAGTCTTTAAATAAGAATTTCCATTTACACTGTTTTTCCCTGAGCTCCAGTAACAAAACATGGATCCACTGTGCTAAATGTAAGCCACCAGTGACAGCAATAAGGAATTGTAAATGGAAATCTCAACTTCTGCATAGGCTGAAATAGCTCATCGCCATTTGTCGAAAAATTATTTTAGTGTCCTGTTTTTGTGTGTGTAGCATGAAGCATGGATTCCTCTGTCTTAAAAACAATGCTGGATGCATTTCTGTGCCAAATAAACAAAACATTTAATTTTATAGCTAGACAGGAAGAACAGAAGGAACATAAGTAGGAAGCAATGAATGATCGAACACAAACTGACTAGCATTCCTCACCTGTTTGCTGATGAGACATTAGCATTCCGATTTTGTTTCAAGAGGGAGGAGAGTATAGTGACGCCTGCAGAGCATGAAGTTCTTCTGCCTCGCCAGCTCCCCCACGTTTTTGAAAACTTTCCTCTCCTGGATCCTCCGGAGATGTAATTACTGTGCAGTCAACTTGTAAGACCCATAGTCCCGGGAAATGTATCTCCCTTATCGACTATTCTAGGTTGTTATTTTTAACAGCTCACATCAAAAATTCACAGTTTTGCAGGTTTCCTTTGCTAAAGTGTATCATGTGCTCTCACAAACAAGAGAAAAAGACAATGAAGGGTTTTGGGGCCATTGGGTGATTTTCTCTGAGTCAGGCCTGAGCTGTGACACCAGAAAGGGTCATATTATGCCTGAGAATATATAAAAATGTGCATTGTTGCACAGGGGCGGTGGTATTGACCAGTAAGCAATCAAATACTGTTTTTCAGACAATGAGTGCAGAGTTGACACGGTCTCTCTAATGGTGCTGCAGTCAATCCAGGATTGACTTCCCAAATAATTTGTGCCTTTGTATGGCTCATTGATTTTGTATTGACGTTTATAATTCTGTAATCCAAATGGCAGTGGAAACTATTTTCAAGGGAAACCATGGCCTGGTCTCACTGCTACTATTCCTTAAAAATATGCTTCATTCTGAAAGAAAAACTGAAAAAGTAATAATAAAAATCAACTGCTAAACAGTTTAATACTGTACATGTGCATCAATACTGTATGTATAAGTTTGACATGCATTAAAAGAAAGACTACATCCTATGATATGTCATACCTTTTTACAAATTAACGAAAAGCACATTATGCTTATTAAAAGCTCATATTTTATGGGAAATTTGCAAGAGACATGGCAAACCTTCAACTCTCCCATCACTGAGGTTTTTGGTGAGCACCTCATTGTCATGCAAATAAACAACTATGATATCAAATGTTTTCTTTTCCTATGCAGGCTAAAGAATACTCGAGAAATTCAGGTTGTTGCATTATGCTGATAAGAATGTGAGCTGTGCCACCTAAAAGCTCCAGCACATGTTTTATTAATAAAGTATGCAAAATGGAATCATCCAAAACTGCAAAAACGATGCCGTGCAAAAGTAGGCACTCATTTAGCGTCACTTTACGTGACAGGGATATAAGAAGCACTCTGTTTTTGTTGGAATTGAGCACTCAGAAATGCAGAATTCAGACAAAAGACACTCTTTTAATCCTGCACGTCATCAGAATGTATTGAGGTTGATTTCATTTTGGAATGTGAACGTAGAAGGGAGGATTTTTGAAGATGTGGGCCAGAGACAAGTACACACACATACACACACACACACACACACACACACACACATACACACGTTGAATTGCATTTGGAAAGCTTTCTGTATGTTCCTTGATCTTGCAGCTTACATAATATAATTAAGCACTTTAAGCTGGCTTTATTGACGCAAGCATGGAACGCAGCAGTGTCATGGAGGGGAAAATCCCATCAGAGTCCCCTCCTCCCAGCCCCTTACCAACACACTCCCCCGTTTCCCTCCTCAGCATATGTGAATTGATAAGAGACAAAAAAAAGTATTTCTTGTGTCGCTGTGCCAAGGACTGCCAGGAGCAATTGGTTTGTTCCACAGCTCTCCGCTCTTGTTGGCCTGCCAGCCTCACATCCTACCAGCTGCTACAAAAAGAGAAGAAAAACTCCAAGAAGGTTGCCTTTCAGATATCGTTCACCGGCAAAGCGGGACAGTAGTTAAAGTGAAGTGAATACACAGACTGTGGGATCCATTCCATTTGATTATCGTGCCATTTGAATTATTTAACACAAATGTAGAATTACTGGTGTTTATGGGTGGAGGCGGACTATCAGGAATAAATGAAGGGAGATGAGGAAAAAATATAACTGTGCAAATCAAACCCTGAGTGTTGAATTTTAAAAATGAAATGCATTATTCATGACTAATCACTCCTGGCAGTGATTGCATGAACACAAATTGCAAGTGGTGAGGAACTGACAAACTCACAACAAACACAACCCAGATGAGATGTAAATACATCTATTGAGCCACCAACACACCAACATACATGAGGTGAAGCGGAAATAATCAGAGGTATAGTGGCTTGACTTTTGCTTCACTAACACTCAGAAGTGTGCCATCAGTGATACAGGCTCCTTGTCTCTGCAGTAAGACTTGCATATACATTAATATGTCCAATACTTTCCTAGAAGACACCGAAAAAGGATTTAAAATACTGTTTGTTTTTTTAACTGAAGGAAACATGATGAAAGGTTTGTGTTCACATGAGAGAAAACATAGCTAAACTGCTGGAATTTCACATCCTGAGCTACCTGATGCTACATAAAGGCTACGAAACAAAATTCAAGTTAAGAAATTGCCCATTAAATGATTTGGACTTCTCTGTTTAACTAACATTTGAAGAGAAGCACCTTTTTAACTACAGCAAAAGTCACCTAAGTCACAGTCCCACAAATCAGACTTTTGTTCTAGTCAGATGGCTTCTGCAGGTCCCGATTGTTCCTAAGGTTAATTCCAGTAAAAATCTCTTAAGGCGGATCATACAAGTCGGTTTTTGGACTACCTCAGATGAAAAATCTGGTCCAACTGTAATACATTTCCAATTAAATGTGATCGCATAAGTCGGATGAGTTTAGCACTAAAGCCCTCCTCAGTTCCCACCACGCTCACTTCCAGAATGTACGATGTACGCAAACTCCATGCATCAGCTTGTTCATGCACAACGACACACACTAAGAATGCCTGTAGATTGCTTGAGTGTCTAGCCAGTCATGTGATGTCTGGATTGGCTGCACTGGCCAAAACAGGTAATTTCACTGGAACAAGCGCAGGAGGCAAGCGTAAGCTAAAAATCTGCACTTACAATCAAAAATTTGAGATAAAATTTGTGGAAATAAATCCAGGGATGAAGCAGAAAGCCATTGCCATGAAATACAATAATAGACCCCAAAGTAGACCCCCAGATTTTTAACTTTGAATCCAACTTAGGCAACGTTTACTGTAGTTTGAAATATGGAGGATCAAAATTGACATATTGAGAAATCAAAGCAGTTTCTCAATATGTCAATTTTGGTCCTCCATAGTTGGAAGACATAATTACCCACTAATAAATGTATATTTATGAGTGTAACACTTTTTTTCCTATTAAATAACCTTATAAAATCACTTACTGTACCTTTAAATAATTCTACCCTGTATTCTGCCATTCTGTGGACATGCCACTTCTACATGTGGCTGTGGAGCAGCAGAAAGAAGCATTTTCATAAGGATGCTAAATTGCATTAATCATTCAGGAAGCAGAAATGTTTGCTTTGATTTATGGCGAGTGGCTTTTAAGTTAAAGATGGCGGGGATTGTTCCATCAGCAAACAATTCAATCACTCAATGGCACTTTCTTGTAGAGGGCACAGGGGATAAGGAGCAAAGATGAGGGGGTGCATGGAGTAGTGGGGGGTTGAATAATTAACAAAGCTTTAGGCGAGGGATTTTCATACTCATACAGTGGAGGCTGTCCGTGCAAGAGAAACGACCAACTCATTCCTCATTCATGGAAATGGTCTGCTTCCTCCCAAGTCATATGGCTCCAGTCTAAAAATACTTCAGAGGTCATTTACCAGGCTTATTACAATCAATATTTCTTCCATGCCTCCCCCTTACACAGCTGCTCCCAGGTAGGATGCTGCTGTGTTCCGAAAACCTGTGCAGCACTGAGGGGGGTCCAGTTTCTGTGTAAATGTAGTGCATGAGGGTCAAATCTAAACTTCGAGGAAACATGCTGCTGATGTGACAAAAAAGAAGTTCAGTTTCCCATGTTGCAGACATATATCAGATTGCTAAGAGGTGGCATTCTAGTGCTTAGCCAGTCAATGCTCTCTACAATGATACACTGCTCAAAAAGATGGAAAACTTTAAAAACAGATCTCAGTGGCAAAAGAAAAAGAACAAATCAAGCAAGGATGCCACATTATTTGATGGAAGTGAAAATTATCAACTTACAGAGAGATGAATGTGAAGACAATTAGAAAAAGTGAAAAAATGGTGCATCAGCATCGTCCGTTTTGCCAAAATCTAACAGCAGCAACTAAAAATGGTACTGGGTAGTTGTAATGGCCCCCATGTGCTTGTATGCATAGCTCATAATATCAGGGCATGCATACGGGTAAAAAGATGATGGATGGTTTCCCAGGGGATCTCCTGCCAGCTCTAGACCAGGGCATCCCTGAGCTCCTGGACAGCCTGAGGTGCAACCTGATGGTGTTGGATGGACCGAAACATAATGTCCCAGAGGGGTTCTATTGAATTTAGTTCAGGCGAGCGTGGGGGGCAGTCATTGGTGTTAATTCCTTCATCCTCCAGGAACTGCCTGCATACTCTCACCACATGAGGCCAGCATTACGGTGCACCAGGAGGGACCCAGGACCCACTGCATGAGTGTAGAGTCTGATAATGGATCCAGTCAGAAAAGATAAGGAGGAAAAATGTGAGTGGCCTCCACCTGTAAAAAACATTCCTGTTTGGGGGTTGTCTCATTGTTGCCCCTCTAGTCCACCTGTTGCTAATTTAATTAATACCAAAGCAGCTGAAACTGATAAACAACCCCCTCTGCTACTTAACTGACCAGATCAATATCCCAGAGGTTTAACTGACTTGATGCTATAAAAGTAGTCCTTTAATTTTTTTTGAGCAGTGTACAGCAGAGGTGGAAATTTGGTTTTAGTTAAGTTGCGTGAACAATTTCTAAACTACCTACAATATTCATTTTATCAGAAAATATCTGTTGTTTCACATGATGGTCTTAATATTCTTGCAGAAATCTAGCAAAAAAAAAAGTTCATTATTGGAAAACAGTAGCAGATGTTTTATTGTAAAATGAAACCTAAATCCACAGGCAGCTTTCTATATGAGATGTGTAGGAGTGCTCCAGTCCTGCAGGAATTCATTTGTGTGCAGGTGGTTGTTCTGGTAATTGGCATGTTTGCAATGGAAACCACAGAGATAATTATCCTAGCTTATGTTTCTCAACATGATGCTGCACGTTGTGTTCCACTCAGTGCTTGTATGCATTTGCGATGCACTAAGCGTCAGAAGAGAATAATTGTCGGAGATCAGGGTCACTCAGGAAACAGTGGGGAGGCCGGTGTAGCTAGTATGAAGTCTAATGTATTCTGTTTGCACATATTGCCCAAAATGCTCTGCTGAAAAATTCAGCTGATTACACTATTATAATGAGTAAAAATGTCATGGATGTGCTGCTGATACAACATCTTGCTTGGTTTATTTCGGTTCATCAAAGGAAGAATATTTCATGAGGGACTTAATGTTTTGTCAACAACGTCAAGAGTGCAAAGGTTAGCTCTATTGACTCACAATGATGGACAGAAAATTTTTTTTAATGCACTTTGTATTTTCATGGCTTTCCACATGGTCAACTGTGGAAAGCCATGAAAATACAAAG
>VUQK01005154.1:2056-16214 GCA_015106715.1 Bujurquina vittata | reverse complement strand
AATCCAGACTTGCTAGCTAACCATATTGTTCCTCTTTCTCAGGGGTCGCGGCAGATGGCTGCCCCTCTCTGAGCCTAGTTCTGCCAGAGGTTTCTTCCTGTTAAACAAGAGTTTTTCCTTCCTACTATTGCTTGCTCATAGGGGGTCGTTTTGACTGTTGTGTTTTCCCTGTAATTATTGTATGGTCTTTACCTTACGATATAATGTGCCTTAAGGTGACCGTTTGTTGTGATTTGATGCTATATAAATAAAACTGAATTGAACTCTTCTTCCTCACCAACAGTAGAACAGCCAGGTCTTGCTCTATGCTCAGTGGTGATCTAGCTTTGCCCTGAGTGTGTGCCTGCGACCAGCAGGGCATTGATACAGTGTTCTCTAGTAAATAGCAGGTCACTACACCTGCACTTTATCAGGTAGGGGTCAATCACAGCCCAATGGGGAAATGATGATAGGACAGAGTCCGTCTGTATGGGTGTGTCTGTATGAGGGCAGTTGTGTGTATGCTATCAGTGTCCTCAACTCATTGATTGGTCCCCAGTGTCAAGACTCTGTTATTGATTCAGTGCCAGGTCAAAGTGGAAACTCTCGGCTCAGCAGGGGGTCTTGAGTTACCCATTTGTGCAGTCGTGCACTCATCTACAGTGTATCACAAAGGTGAGTACACCCCTCACATTTCTGCAGATATTTAAGTATATCTTTTCATGGGACAACACTGACAAAATGACACTTTGACACAATGAAAAGTTGTCTGTGTGCAGTTTATATACTGTACAGTTCATTGAGGGACACATGAACTCCAATATGTACTGTGAAATAATGAAGCTGAGCATGATCCCCTCCCTCCGGAAACGGGGTCGCAGGGCAGTGTTCCAGCATGATAATGACCCCAAACACACCTCTAAGACAACCACTGCTTTATTGAAGAGGCTGAGGGTAAAGGTGATGGACTGGCCAAGCATGTCTAAAGACCTAAACCCAATAGAACATCTTTGGGGCATCCTCAAGCGGAAGGTGGCAGAGCGCGAAGTCTCAAATAGCCAGCAGCTCCGTAATGTCATCATGGAGGAGTGGAAAAGCATTCCAGTGGCAACCTGTGAAGCTCTGGTAAACTCCATGCCCAGGAGACTTAAGACAGTTCTGGAAAATAATGGTGGCCACACAAAATATTGACACTTTAGGAACTTTCACTAAGGGGTGTACTCACTTGTGTTGCCACTGGTTTAGACATTAATGGCTGTATATTGAGTTATTTTGAGGGAAGAATAAATTTACACTGTTTTATAAGCTGCACACAGACTACTTTTCATTGTGTCAAAGTGTCATTTTGCCAGTGTTGAACCATGAAAAGATATACTTAAATATCTGCATAAATGTGAGGGGTGTACTCACGTTTGTGATACACTGTACAGAACACACACACATAAACACACCGTATACAGCTGCCCTGTGACTGCATGATTTACAGATGAAGGGTAAACTCAGCCACAGACTACAATGCAGTGGTGATTGAGTCCTGTCCATGTTGATACCAGACAGGGATGCACAGTCTCCTTTTCTGGAGTTTGTCAGGTGAGAAGGACTGGGGCCCAAATGCTATGGAGACACTGTAATAGTCACAGTATGACCCCAAGGCAGCTTTATCTGGTCATCTTCACAAGGTACTGTATGGTGGAGAAATGGCAGGGTCTCTTAATAATCTGCACGGTCTGAGCATAGAACAATTTTTAAAGGTGTTCTTGAAACCATAGGTCAACAATCCCTTGTGTAGTAATGGCATTAGAGGTTTAACCATATTTTTAGTTACACAGGCTTTAGGATTAAGGGAACAGCTTTAAGTTATTCATCATAAGGCTGAACAGGGGGCAGTTTGAACTGGGAAATCTGGATTCCTCTGAGAGGCACTGTGAACCTTTTCTCAGTTGGGATGTGGAGCAGATAAAAGGAGACTAAGCCAGTTCCCGAGGAGCTCTTGAGCTACACGTCAGATATGCGTTCCTGTACTCTCCTAATGGAGTCGTTTTTTTTAAGATAGCCATAGATCAGAGACTCTATTTAGTGGTCCACCTCTTCCTTTTTGCATTTTGTTTGTTCAGGACTACGACACACACCTATCTCCAGTCACCTCTCTTCCTAGATGGTTTGCAGTGCACAGAGGAGCAGAGATCTGAGGAGATGATATTTGGAACCTGAGCAATCAGGCTCAGTCTGTTGAAGAACAAATTCACCTCAGACAGCTTGTCATTGCTACTAAATGCCTTATATCCAGAAACAGTTGTCGCAACTGTTGCAGAAAATGTCAGCATCTATCGAGGCCCTTGCATATTTCAGCAAAACAAGACTAAAAGACACAGAGTCCTAAACATCTCGCAGTTTGGCAGTTTTTGAAACAAGAATATAACAAAAGGAACCCTGGACTGCCAAACAGCTGTACTCTTATAGCATCTAAACCACAGAAATTGGTGTCATCAGTTCTAAACTGCTTACACAGTGTTTTTAAAAGAAGTGGTGATACATCAACATGCAGCACTGATATCAGTTTTTTCTTGATATTTTACAGTGTCCCAACTTTTTCTTTTTTAAACACACTTGTACATCTTGTCCAGAGCTTCTTTAAATAAAAGGGAGCAGATTAGCTTTCCAGTTGGCCGTCACAAGCAGCAATGCCCTTGTCAAACTTGCACACTGCCAGTCAAACTTGGATAACACACCCACATAAGTGATGTCACGTCCAAGGCCACTCAAAGTACGGTGTTAAGGGAACATTTTGTTACCATCTGGCTGGCAGAGCCAGTATCGGCCAACTGGATCAAGTTATTGCCTTTAAACTGACAGTTTGAGTATTTGAAAAGAGATAAGTGGGCCACCATGGTCATATAGTCTGCACCCATGGGGTCCTTGATCAAAAAACAGGAAATCTGACAGACTGCCTATGACAGAAAGATGGAGGAAAGGGTCCTCACAGCCAGCCTAGCTGCTCTTTTAATTGGTCTTCATGAATATTTAATGATCAAGATGGAATTAAATCATGTTTTTTAACTGCTATGAATAAAGGCGGTCCTGTATATGCCTCTATAGCCTGAACAGTGTATGACCATACTTTATAGAATGCAGGCATTTGATTGAATGCCTGCATGCATTCAGCATGTATTATTTGTACATGCCAGCTGTTGTGCGTCTTATCAGATAGCATACTGCAGAACATAGTGTTAGAAGTACTTCTGTAATGGTAGCAGTGGGCTGTGTGCCATGTGCAGGTGGCCACTGCTGTCCTTTCTTCCGCTCAGGAGGAAGCTGCTCTCCACTCTCAGAAGGAATAAATCTTTTATTTGGTTTGTTGTATTTTTAACTGAGGGCTCCTGGTCACGCAACAAAGACCTGCTTTCCATCCCCTCTGCTCCCGTACCTTTTGTCCTCTTTTAAGCACCACAATGCGTATTAATTGACACCATCATGACACCATGATAGCATTTTGATTGGCAAGCAGCCACTTTCGTACAGTTATTTTTTTATTTATTGATTTTACTACTCCTTTGCTATACTTATCCAAGAGATATTGATGCCTGGGGTTATAATATTTTTTAAAGACTTCTGTATATTTATAAATCTTAAACCAGTAGGTTTTGCAGTTTACGAAACCTTATGTCCTGAAAACCTGTATTCCTCTGACGTTATGATGTACTTGATTTTAGTGGGCCAGACAGCCGCACCCAAACATAACCTAAAAAGCTCATCCCATTAGCTCATTCTTACCTCACCTCCCCTCTTTGTTACCAAGGGACTATGAGTAAGATGCAGTTAGACACAGAGACAGGCAAATACAGCAGGTTCCTTTTTTGCCTCTAGAGTGCTACAGATCATTCCAGTCATTGTGTTTGTATGGCAGTGGGGGGGTTTAACTCTATGAGTGTACACAGAAGTGAAAACAGTGACTCACACAAGGTGATTGGACTGTGATGAGATGTGATGAGAAGACCAGAAAAAGATAGGAGATTAGTCAGGCTGCTGAAACAAAGATCCTCTCACTCAAAAGCCCATCAACCATCGACCTTCACAGTGACCCTGGATATATGATAGGGGGTTGTTTGTGAGTGTGTGTGTGTATGTTTAAGTGTGTGTGTGTGTGTGTGTGTGTGTGTGCATTTATGGGACTCAGGGGACAGCAGTGAGACTGGATGCAGATGTCTTTTTCCTGCAATCTGACACCATCTAGAGAGCGAGGGGTAAAACCAGGATGGCACAGATATGCACAGATTTTATCCACAGTAGCACGTGATGCATAAGTAACTGTAATGTCAACATTTAGACAACATGTCTGTCAAATTATATGCAATGTACATAGGATCAGAAAAGGCAAATCAAAAACTATCCTGATTTAAGTTTGTCAGGTCTCCCCATGAAGATTATCTTCTCTTGTACCACCAAACTGCTTCCAGTGCTGCTATGTTTAGATCACTCCATGGAAGTTATGGCCATGTGCAGTAGCTACAGATGTGTCCGTGAGTATTTATGCAATGACTCTGTGTTTCTACGTTTGCCTCTGTACACCGCCACCATGGATTTTAAATCAAGCAATCAAGATGCGATTGAAGTGCAGACGTTCAGCTTTAATTCGAGGGGTTTAACAAAAAAGGGCGTAACTGTTTATGAATTACAGCCATTTTTATACATGGCACCCCATTTCCAGACTCAAAAGTAATTAAACAGTTGAGTAATAAGCAGTTTCATGATGTGGTGAGGCCTGTTCCCTTGTTACTTGATGGCAAAAGAAGCAGAAAAGATCTGGAGTTGATTCTAAATGTTGAACTTGTAGTCATTCACTGGAACTTTCAAAATGAGGTCAGAAGAAATGTCAGTACAAATGAAAGAGGCCATCATTTGGCTGAAAACCCAAAATAAACTGATCAGAGAGACAGCAAAAACTTTAGGAGTGGCCCAGTCTACAATTTGGTACATTCTTAAAAATAACAAGAAGCCCTCCAAGTGCGCAAACCTCCTCTAAGGCAGCTCACTCTCTAGACAGTTTTTACTTTTAAGGGAATAGTATTGTATTTTGTATATATTCATTTTTTAAACATACTTTAAGAAGTTTGTAGTGCAGTAAAAACGAGTGCAAAGTGCAGGTGCTGTTGTTTACCCTGTTGAAACACATTTTATAATATACTTGACATGATTATTTTTTATTTTTGTGTGGATTAATAATCTTTCTCTTGGTAATACAGATACAATACTTTCTCTGTGATATAACACATTTTGGGGTCAAGAAAGGCAGATGTAATAGTGAGGTCAGAGTTCAAATGTGACATGATATTTGGATGCAAACTATACTGTGGTACTTAGAATCCCCATAAATCATGCCATATGCCTATATGTTGTCAATACAAACAATTGCAGTAAGAACCATAGTTTTAAATAGCTATATACATTTGACCAATAAATCACTAAGTTGGCCTTGAGGATGTAAGCCAAATTTTATAATGGACTGTTAACTTTACTCCACTCTACACACCTACAAGGTCTGTTCAGCTACTGTGTTTACAGACAGAATGACACGCTCACGGAAATGCCACCAAAAACATAATATTCTTGGTGAAGAATGAAAAAGAATTAATGGACTGGCCAGCTCAGCAATATCAAAAGGTCTGAAAGACCAGAGAAGACAACTAGTGTGCATGATGACACAGAATTATTTCTGTGGTTAAGAAAGTCTAACCAAGCCAAGAACACTCTTGCAGAGGTATCATTGTCAAGTTCTACGTTCAAGAGATGTCTCCATGAATGTAAATACAGAGGGTTTTCACAACAAGAGGCAAACCACTGAGTACACTCAGGAACAAGAAGGCCACATTAGACTTTGGTGGACATGGTGAATGCAATGTTTTTGTATGACTGCCAGTGGAACCGGGTTACTAGTGTTTATTGATGTTGTGACTGCTGATGGAAGCGGCAGGATGAATTCTGGAGCGTATAGGGATACACTCTTTGCTCAGATTCACACAAATGCTGCAAAACTGATCAGACAGCGTTTGAGAGTGTAGATAGATAGTGACGCAAAGCAAACTTCAAAAACGACCGAAGAGAGTGTCAAGGCAAAGAAACAATACGCGTTTCATTGTCCATATACTTATGGCTTTAATCGTATATGCCACAATGGCATATTCTTGGAGATAAATAAATATAATGCATTTGTACTGTGTCTATGCAGTTATGACCAATTATTTTATCAGAAAACATTCCTACACAACATACTGTAATATTTCACTGCTAATAGAGGCTCACTTTAGTATTTCCATCCTTCAGCTGCATCAAATTCCTTCTTAAAAAGTGAAAACTGTGAAAGTAATTGGGTGGTGGCTATGGCAGTGTAATTTAGCCATATTGACTTTAAATTAATTTGAAATGAGCTACAAATTGATGGCTGGGATTTTAGTTACTCCTCCTTCCCTCCCCTCCCAGGCGGTTCCTCTGCCTCCTCTGTCCTTCTACTCCCTCGGCCTTTCTTTTCTGTGTGATAACAATCAGCAAATATGAAAAGTAAATTCTGGAGGAAATGTTGGCAAATGGGTTTTGGGTAGATTGTGCATGAATATTTAATTTAGTCATAAAGCAGGGGTTTAGTACATTAATGGTTTTTCCACTGCTGTCACTCTATTTGACTCCTTCCTCCTCCTCCTCCTCCTCCTCCTCCTCTTCCCACCCAGATTAGGATGGTGACACCGTCTGTTATCTGGCCTCCTGATTGGTTCACTTAATGATCATATTTATACTGATTAGAATTTTGTAGATTCTTTGGGGGTGGCTGTTGTTGGACTCATATTAGAAGCCTATTTATAATATACATTTTTTATAGTAATATTCAATAGGGACTAATCGAAACTAATAAAAAGAGAATCTAATAAAAGCGTTTATGTAGAAATGGAGTGGTTTGTCTTGTAGTCAGAATGTCAATTTTACATTTTGTTTGAAGTCTTTACAAAATTGCATTTTTCCACTTATGGACGTAAAGATCGAACATTGAAGAACAGAAGCACTGATCCAGGCTTTCTGCTCAAGTTGCCTAGAAAAATACAAAGTTAATTATGGTCTCCTATAACACTAGATTTTTTTTAAAAGTCAATTTGTGACTTCAGTCTCTTGGTCTATCTCTGTGTTGTTTACTGTGCTGCTGGCCACAGAGCCCCAGAGTCCACAATGGCTGGCTGTACTACAATGACAGCTGGAGTGGCCATCACCTCTGGCTCCCAAATGTTTTCTTGTTTTCTGACCTAATAACACCTTAACTGGCAGGTCCAGTCTGGATTCGCCTGTGGTAAACATGTGGATTTGAGGTTGACAGGTTTTTACAAATAATAATTTTACCTTCTTGGATTTTTATTCAAGTGTACACTCCATCAGTCAGGTCAGTGTAATTAGTATCGGTTAAGCTGTCATCCATAAAAGGTATAATTTCATAGCAGTCAAATGCCACGATTTTATTTAGAAACAATTAAATCAATCACTTAGTCAGAAACAAATATTTAATTAATTTGAATCTGTGTGTATTTAACATTATGGCAGTGAGGGGGCAGTGAGCCTGGGATGGCTTCAACCAGGGTGTGATCCCCCAGCTCTTGGCCATGTTTGATGGAGATTAATTCAATCCTATTTTCTGCCCTGAAATGCTTTTGCTAATGTGATTCTGTCTGTCCCGCTCCCTTTTCACTGTGTATGTGTGTGTGTGAGTGAGAGTGTGTGTCCCTCCTAAGGAATACTAAGCACCTTATTCATGTTGAGGACTAACAAAAGCAACAGGAAAAGAAAGCAGTGGTAGTGCATTGTAATTCTCTACCACAGATTTATTATCTGTGTTAAAGTACTGGCAGGCCGAATGGCATTTACACTTTAAATTTGGTGGTTACAGACTGAGTAAGAGTGTGTGTATCACTGTGTATGTAGGAGAGTAAAAAAATGCATGGGCTGAGTGTGAGAATAGATCTAAAGTGCCTTGCCGCTTGCCGTGTTGTGCGCATATGTCTGATTTCCTTATTCAATGCATCTACAGCTGTACAGTAATCTTAATAATAACTGAAACATTTTTCAAATGCCTCTTCAGCACTCACTTTTGCACAGTTACTCTTGCAGAGATCTCTAGAGCCAGTAGAGGGTGCTACGCAGTCCCAATGATACTTTAATCAACCTCTCTGCTAATACATAAACTTTCAATTTAAGAAAGTTTGGACAAGACACTTCTGCATTGGTTTTTATAAAGTTTGTCGTACATTATTTTTCAATATGTGAAAGGTATATAGAACACATTTAAATTAAATCATGCCAGTTTGAGGATAATTAACACTGAGGTAGGATCAAGTATACAGTGCAAAAACATAAGTAAAAGGCAAGTTGAAAAGAAAGTGTGCTTTAGATTTAAGTGGATTTAGAACATGGCCCTCTTATTTCAGATACTAATCTGAACTATGCAAATCCAACTATACACAACCAAACAGGTAAAACGAAAAAGAAAAATATAGAATTTAAAGAAGTTGCAAAAAATACAAAAATCAAGTAAATTAAGGGTTGTTGTCTGTTACATCTCTAATTTTTAAAATAAGAGATATAAATGTTCTCTATAAGTGTTAGAGGCTCTTTGTGTGTGTGTTTGTGCATGTGTGTGTGTGTGTGTGTGTGTGTGTGTGTTTTCTCAGCTTGCCTATGACTCATGATGTCACAGTGACCTCTACCGCATACGTGGTCTCCCATCACAGCTGTACCTCTTCCACCAGACTCACTGCACTACAGTCATATGTGCATTCACATGTATTTAACATGAATATTTACACTGCAGCATGTATGGTGATATGAAGGTGATGTGAGTGATATTTTACTCGAGGCTTAATAAGTAAATTAACCTACCTGTAAAACACCCTGCATGTCTCCAGCCTCTCGTGTTTTTACATTTCAGCATCTTTTTTTGTAAAACTAAGAAAATACTTTACTCCTAAAGTAAATTGGCCTTTCACTGTTTAGTCCAAAACTAGCAGTATTTAACTAAAATCTCAAATCTCTACATCTTTCTCATTGATTTGCAGTATTATGTAATATTGTTTTTTGTTTTCCACTCACTTTGCTGCTGCTTCCGGGAGGGCATACCCACTGTGGCAATCCCTTGTGAATAATGGAGCAGCCAGAAGTAGCTTTATTCTGTTTTGTTCTCCATGTATGTTAGCTTTTTAATTTATGTCGTCTGACCACTGGCAACAGTTATAAACAGATGACAGACATGTACTATGGCTCTGTCATACTAGAGTAAAATAATCCACCAACCTCCTTGCAACTTGGAAAAAAATGGCAGATGTCTAGTGATTTCATTCAGAAAACTATTGCAAGTAGGTGCAGCAACCAAATGCTTTTCATCCACAGCTTTTCACCACTTTCAATTACAAGGTAGTTACACGGGTTGACTGATGCACTGTAAAAATAAACAACAGCAAAAAAAATCTGTTAAAAAAAACACTGTAATATTCCAGCGCCGGAAAAATACCATAAAAAATGCAAATTTATTATGTAAAAATACAGAAGTTTTCCATAATTAAAATACAGAAAATTTAAGTATTTTTTTGCCAGACCATAAATTAACATACAGTTGTTTCAGCTTAAAATTTACATGATATCTTGTGTATTTGTAGATTTTTTATTAAAATTAAAAGATATTTACATGTGTAAAAACAATATTACCTTATATGGTCAAATATTATTGTATTACAATTAATCAGGCGTAAAATTGAAAAAGGTACTTTTATTGGGTTTTGTTATGTAATTTTTTTGTGCACATTTTTGTACTTTTATTCTTCAATTAATGTAATAAAATTATGTACTGTAAAATTATGTATAAAAAAGTTCAAGTGCTATTGTTAAACCCTTAATTGGGCTTATAATTATAGCAATCTTCTGTTCATTTTTGATTATATCAACTGTAAACTGTGTTTTTACATGTATTATAACATAAAGGTAATAGCTTTATCGTTTTAAAAATATCCAGAAAATTTTTATTGTAATTAAAATATACTGTTAATTACAGTATCATTTATCAAGTGCATACTGATGGGACAGCTGTGATTCAACATAAAATCGTGTACATTTATTGGATATGAACACTGAAAGAGTTGTCATAATTTGTTATAATAGTGCTATAATACAGCATTACTACATATATGTATGTGTGTGTGTGTGTGTCCTAAAAACATTCTTTTAAAAAAATATACTGCTGCCACTTTATGACTTTATGTAAATTTTCACTTACTTAAAACTAAATATTGGTGGATTTACATTTTCGTCCTGCCTCAACGTTTACGTCAAATAGACAACAAGAGAAAACTTTATTATAAAAAATGAAAGTGCTCTTTTCCAAATTGGCTTTAATGAGCCATGCAAACAAAACAACAAAATTTAAAAACACCTAGCAATTAAACCAAGGTGCTCTGGTGCTGTAGACACCTAAAGATTTTTGGATACTTGTACACAGCAAAGTTATATATTAATCCAGGTGCATTTTATAACAGGTACAGTTTGCTGTAGTTCACTGTGAAACACAATAAACAATTGCTCACCCTTAAGGAAAGGTGGCCAAAGCCCAGTGTTTTTTCCCAATCTGTCTTGACTGATTTGTATTTTCTAGTTTTGCTTTGTTCTTGTGTCCTTTTCAGTACTAGCAGCATGTGACAGTACAAGCAGTCCATTCAGGTTGCATAGGTAGTCCAGCTCAACCAGGATGGAACATCCATAGGTGCAGTTGCAAGAAGGTTTGCCTTGCCTCCAAGCACAGACTCAAGAGTGTGATAGAGACAGAAGAAGAGAGGCTATTACAGAGTAGAGTAGGACAGGACTGTAGAAGGGCATCATCACGTCAACTGAGCCGCAGGACCAATGTGTGCTCCTTTGTGTAAGGAGGAACAGAACAAACACTGCCATTCCTTTAGTGGGACTTGTGTTCACAGCCCAGCACCATGCAAATCGATTGGCATTCCTCAGAGAATACCAGAACTGGCTGGTCTGCCGCTGGCACCCCATTCTTTTGACAGAGGAAAGGTTCATACAATGGCCGCCAGCTGCCTGCTGGACGTGTTCTTCTTCCCTTTTTCATCTTTTTGCTGGGACTTCTCTTGAAGAGGCATTTGTTGAATTTAAAAAAAAAAAGTTGGAATTTGCCTTTTTTGTGGTGGGAGTTGCATGTTATTCCTGTGTGTATGTCCAAAGATATTAGGTTAAGTCCTAAATCCAAATTATTAAATTTTTATTAAAAAAATATTAATCTATATATTGATTGTATATTTTATGGTGTAGTGACATTTTACATTTGTGATTTGTCGTGAAATGTGGAATGAGAGGAATGCAAATGCAGTTTAAACAGCAACAACAACAACAAATACCCTTTAATTACATTAATTTAATCACACAAGGGAATTAGGGGGAGTGGGCATAGCTGGGCAACAAGGCACAGCTGAAAGTATTCAAGACAGCAATACAAAGGAAGCAAAAATAAATGCAAGGCACAGGAGACAAATGACTACCAAAAAAAACAGGAAGTGAGAAACAATAATTTGAAACAGAGAGATGAAAAGACAAGAACTTTACAGAATAATTAATACTAAAGGACCACATGCAGGGAGCATGGACGAATTTGAAGTCTATAATCAGGAATTAACTTTGTACATTTCATATGTCTCTATAAAGGGTCCTTGCACAAAATCATATAATAAATCTGCTGAGAGAAAGCAAGTCTGTGTGAGTACAGGGACTGCTTAAACAGATAAATCTGTCTAAATCCAAAGAAGCATGTGTAATGAACACTAACTATTGTGTGCAGGTAGCTGAAAAGGTGAGACCGCTAACATTGTCTCAGTCATTAGCTTTGCTAGTGAGCCCATTCTCCTCTCAACATCATGAGAGGGAAGAGTTGGTTTAATAGTTTAATAGTTAGCTGACTGCTCTGCTATCTACAGTATATGCAGTATGACTGGTCATAGAGATTTAGTGCCAAGCTGGAGTAAAGACAGTGTGTTATATTAGCAAGCTCATTCACTTCACTTCAATTTTATTTATATAGCGTCAGGTACATTTGTTCTCCTTCACCAGGTTCAAACTATAAATGGTCTCTCTTCCTCCACCAAATCTTTCCCTTATTGCTGGCTATGTGAGCAAAGTCTTCAACTTCTCTTCCAAAAGGTTGAAAATTCCACGCTGTCCCATTTTAAGTGTCCCATAATCTTTGATGGCCTCTCTGGGTAAAGTCAGTTTCCTTCCCATATCTTTGTTCATTTGAAAGTTAACTGCTGTTGACACCCCTTGTGTAACGATGCAAGCCTGTAATTTCACAGGCATTTAACATTTATTGTTAACACTCATTAAATTTTTGGATCTTTTTCTTAAGAACAATACAATATACATTACATATTTGTATTACTTTTCGGTAATTTTTATTAATTTTGGTAATATAAATTATACCATCTGTGTAATTTTTAAAATTATATTTTTTGACACAACATATCTGCTGTAAAATTTTATCTTTCAAATGAACATGGCATATTTGTGAAATTGTTAAATTTGCAACTGTGTTTTTGCAGTCTTTTTGTGTGAAAAAAAGTTCCATAAGAAAAATCAGATTTAATCAAGTTTTTTTCATGTAATTTTACATTAGACATGTTGATTCACAGTCTGTTGTTTGTTTGTTTTTGTTATTGATATTTCATATATTTAAAAATAACATTAAAATTCTGTAAAATTTATTGGGAAAATTCTGTTCCATTAAAGATTTTGTACAGTGTCTCCAGAAAATCCCAGTTTGATTAGGACTGCAATCACTCTCAGACAGATTGGTGAAAGTTTGCAAATAGTTACCCTCTAATTTATTAAATGCAGACAGATTGCCGACACATTCCAATCAGTCTGAGTCCGTGTGTGCCAGTGAGTACAACTCATATGCAGTGTAAGACAGTGGACTTGACCCAACTGGTTGCCACCTGGTTGTATTCCTATAGAAAAGCAAAGTTGCAGAGCGTCTGTGCCATTTTGTAGTTAAATTGCTATCCTGCACCAACTGTATCACTATTTATGGAGGAATTTCTGTTTCAAATCTATGATATTTTGGTGGACTCTGAATAAAATTGGTTTTAATTTTTGTTTAATATGAATTTCTGTGTATGTGGCTGCACCAGATATGCGATTTTCACTGATTTATCACTTAATTGCTGCATTATGACAAACAGATTGCATGAAATTGCCAATTTGACCCCACTCAATCGCAAACTGATACATGTAGCAGACTGACTCTATTGCCATATTATCAACATCTTAACACACCAAAGTTGATTTGAATATGGAAACTGAGTGCAAGTGGTCACAGATCTGGTCCCTCTCCTCAAAGCAACCATTTTCAAAGGCAATGAGATCGCAAGTTCATTTCACACAGCTGCAATAATCTTGTCGTCGCCATCCATTGTTTTCCCTAGGGTGACTGTATCTTTACACACTCTATTTCTTTTTAAGCACAACCTAATTATTAACAGTACCAACATTTTGTCCATCTGAATTTTTTTTCCACTCAATCCAGAGTCTCAAAAGACATTCTCATCTTTATCTTGATCCTATCACTTGTCTGTCATGAACTTTTTGGCAAATTTTATAGAATTCAAAAATCGAGCGGTGTGACTCATTGCATTCTTTATTCTCATTATAGTGTTGGATGAGGTGCATCTAAAGTCATTCATTCATCTATTACTGCATTCAGTGGACCCCTTTCCACTTGTATTGTATATTGTAAGTCACTCTGAGTAAGAGCATCTGCTAAATACTAAAATAAGTGTTTAGTAGGCCTAGCAGAGAGTTCCACTCCAGGCAGCGCTGTATTTGAGGAGAGAAGGACTCCAAGTATGTCGAGAGTCTCTTTGCTTATCCCTCTCAGCAACTGGTTAGTGTGGTGCTTGAATATTAATGATGTCTAGAGCTAAAAGCTTGCTTTGACTGTGACCTAGCCATACTGTCTCCCTCACTCTTATGCACGTCCACGCACACACACACACATGCAGTATGTGTGCATCCTTTCCTAGAATGTGAAGATGTTCTTTCTGGGGGGGGGGGGGGGGGGAGAAAGGGGGGGGGGGGGGGGGTGTATTTGCACAGTTGTGGAGTC
>VUQK01005152.1:12727-44590 GCA_015106715.1 Bujurquina vittata | reverse complement strand
CCTGGGAAGCCCCCCGCACACTTCCCCAAACCCAGAACAGTTCCTCTACCTCCGGGGCCGGCGACGGTCACTTGCCACACATTGTGACACTGTCATAACTGACAAATCAATGATACAAAGTCATTATTAATCAGAATAATGTCAGAATTAAATATCATTTTGTATTATGTGAAGCTTTGAGCTAATGGGAAACATGTACATGTAAAATGTAACAAAACAGTACACCCTCTACTCCTGAGGACTGCAGCTGTCATCAGTTTTAGTCCCAGAAACTTCAGTCCCACTTTTAGTCCAGGAAATCACATTTGAGCCTGATCACTGGCGGTGTAATCATGCTGGTGATTCTGTAAAATCCCCAAAATTGTTATTACTAATTTAGTATTTTTTTAATGTCTGTCATATTATGGATGACATTTGTTCTACTTTAATTACAGATTTGACCCCTTAATGCATGCACATTCATGTGGCGTATGGTTGCATCATGTGTTTTTGTTGAAGTTTGTTTATTAACACCTTTGCTTTAAATGCACTTGAGGTTTAATGTGATATTAGACATGACTACAAGGTCAACAAACACATCCCTCTGGTACACAACACACCCAACAACTTTAATGCTGTTTTTCTTTGCTGGAGCCAGTGTATTATCAGAGGTATTGATTTCTGGTGTGTGTCATACACAGTGGAAAATATAGTTTCCTGTACTTTCACCTTTCTACTAGTATTAATTGCTGTATCTAAAAACATATCAAATACTATGATTAAAAAATATTAACCTATCTCATTACATATTGAGATGGCAAACCAAAGTGTTGAACTTATCACTGATGCAGGTTCAGTTATTTATTGTAGCTGTTATAGTTTATTAAACTTTTCCATGTTGAAAGTGCATTCACAGCAGGGTTCTCCTCACAAGAGGTTTTCATTACTGTTTCAATATTTAAATACTATTATTGCATTTCTTCCCTTTCTGATACATTCTTTCTGATATATTGATTAAAAACTTAAATAATGGATTTAGTTCATAATATATTTTCAGATTGTATTGGAAATTGGTTTTCTTTTCTGGACACCTTGGAAATAATTTACAGAAAGACCTACTTAAACATACCTATATCTGTTGGTGAATTCAAAAGCATCATAAAGACTTCAGTTCAGTTCAGTTTGATTCTATTCAAATTAATTTTCTTTATATTGCACCAAATCAGTACAACAGTCGCCTTAAGGTGCATTATATCGTAAAGTAAAGACTCTCTCAACGAAAGTCACTCAAGAGATTTTATCTCAGTGGATCTATTGGTTAAATAAAGGTTATAAAAAGCTGTAAATACAGTTTAGTAGTGATAGTGTATGTGACAAACAGCTGAGTGTTTTTGCTCTCATGAATTTAAGGCACGGAATGCTCAAGTTTGTTTAAATGCCAGATCAAACTTATTATCAAGTTTTTAGGACCATTTCTCTGACATTTGAAACATAAAGTAACCAGGAAAAGGTTAAAACAACAACAAATAAGATGACCACTCAGCGTTTTTACAGTGTTCCCCAGTTGCTTTGGGGCAGTTCTCATATCAGAAAAGTCATTCTCACTACTCTTAATGTACTTCTAATTAGCATTTTTTCCATACCCAAATAAGCCTTTCTCATTTTTTTTATACACACTGCTATTGTTTCCATTCATACTTGATACACTTCTCATCTGAACCTCAGGACTCATCAAAACACTTTAGAATAGATTAGAATGACTTTATTGTCATTATACGGAATGTACCAAGAGATTGGAGGGCCGCTCCTGTTCAGTGCCAAGCTGCAGGAAGTCACACTTCCTAAAATCTAAAATAGAACTTCTAAAAATATACAGAAAATAAAAGTGTATAAAAATATTGTATTGCACTAGTGAATGAATGTTTGATATTACACAATATAGGAGTAATAGTACAGTATGAATAATATAATATTGCCTCTGTAGCGTCTGCCTGAGGGCAGCAGGTCAGACAGTTCAAAGCCAGGGTGTGAGCTGTCCTTCATGATGTTTTTGGCTCTGCTGACGCAGCGGGAGGTGTAGATGTCCATCAGGGACATTCTTTGTCCTGTCTTGACTACCCTCTGAAGCCTCCTCCTCCTCAGTGCAGCTGCCGCACCATACTGTGATTCAGTACGTCAGCAGGCTCTCAATGGATGAGCAGTAGAAGGTCAGCAGCAGGTTTGAGTCCAAGTTGCTCTTTCTGAGGATCCTCAGGAAGTGAAGTCACTGCTGAGCCCTCTTGATAACAGCTGTGATGTTATCTGACCAAGAAAGATGAGATGAGATGAGGACACCAAGGAACCTGAAGGTGTGGACCCTCTCCACACGCTCACCGTTAATGTAGAGGGGGCTGTGTCCTGTGTCCTGTGTTTCCTCAAGTCGGACTCAGCACACAGTCCTGTGGGGAGCCAGTGCTCAGTGTGTGGGGGGAGGAGCTGACCTGAACGCAGCATCACGGGTTTTGAGGAGTGAATGGGCCTCCAGGGTTTCTGATTAGGGAAAAACCGGATGTACTTTGGTCAGTCAGAACTTTGGATCTCTCACTTTCACGTTGCATTAGTGTTTTCAACCAAATTACTTCAAACTGTTTTCAAATATATATGAAAGAGCAAGGCCAGTAACACTGTGGAGTGGTAGCAGTGAAACTGGCCTTCAATTGAAAGCAAATATAAACAGGGTTTATAACCCGAAGAGGGTTAGTTGAAACAAACAGAAATACATACTCATGTCACAGTTCCATGTCATTGCGCTGCTAATCACACACACATTTAAGCATCTTTCTTTCCCTAATGCTCAGTTTGAACTTCAGCAGGCTGTCTTGACCATGTCTATGTGCCTAAATGCTTTGAGTTGCTGACATACGATTGGCTGATTGTATATTTGCATTAGCAGGTGAACAGACGTACCTAATAAAGTGGCTGCGGAATGTCTACTAGAGTTATACTTCCTTCAGAGAAGTACTGTAACTACAGCATCACAGTGGAAAAAATTTAATCAGAGTGGCAGCAATGAAAGAAAGATTGATAAGACTAAACTTGCATAAAGGATAGAGGTCGTGCTTGACAACAGCTAATTTGCTTCAACAGACCATTAAAAAATGTCATATTGAGTTCATTATGGGATTTTAGAATCATTTTTTTAACAGACCATTAAAAAAATGTCATATTGAGTTAATTATGGGATTTTAGAATTATACTTTAAGAACTTTCCAGGGACAACAGATTGAAAGTAATCGTCTCCTGAGCTGGTTCATTTTTCTGTTGATCAATAACTTGTCCCTGCAAATAATGTAAATAAAATAAAAGCACAAGTCTTCATAATTTATAAAGAATTTTATATTTTAAAGAATAAACATTTGCAGAATTAAAGATGAAACATGTATTTCATATGTTTTAAAGCACAACAAGAGACTATAAATTTTCAAGAGCTCTCACTGAAGACACACTGAGGCTTTTCTTTAAAAATAAATAAATAAATCACTTAACTTATTTGAAAAAATAAGTTAAATATTATTTGATTCCGCAACATTTGATACAAAGTGGCAATGTAATTTTTGCTCTGCTTTTAAATTTTTGCCAAAATACATTTAAAAAAAGGTAACACAGTAGTCCCTGTATTTTGAGAAATATCTCCATTGTGAGAAAACATTGTCTTCTCACAATGAGATTTAGCTTAAGTGGTCACTTTATCCTAAGAAATGTGTGATTTAATTAAGAAATAAAAGTGTTAAAGAAGAATGCCTTAAAAAGAACAACTCTGTCGTGCACAATATTGAAAGACTTGTAAAAAATAAACCAATCATGACCTGTAAGATTCGTTTGAACTGTTTAACAACTGCTGTCTGAATTGTTGTTCAGAATGAAATTTCACATCTTTTTGAATTTTACAGTTTAGAGCAAAGGCTTCTCTCCCATCAGTCAGCTTGTTTCTGTCACTGAAGTGATGCCGCCATCTGTTGATGAATACTAATTGTCTCAGCCATAGTCATACTGTTACTTGCTGAGTGGCTGAACTGCTGCAGCTCATTTTGTTTGATTTATCAGTGCTTGAAAAAATCTGTCTTTGTCTTGTTGTTCTTTGCATCTACTGAGCTGTGAGGTGACTAACCAGACACTAGATGGCTCTGTAAGTAAAGCATCTGCGGTCAAACTGCTCTGAACTATTAACTCGACAACTCACTGCACTATCCTCCTCAAGGAAACTTCTTAAAAATCGTACTAAACATACATTATTTTGGTATGACAAAATTGTAGTCATGTCATCTGTGGTTATCTAGACACTTTAATGTACTTTCCTGCTGAATACATTTTCTTAACTTTTCCCTAAAACATGCATGTATCCATGCAGAACAGACAACATCACCTGGGTCTCAACTTTTGTATGTTTGGACGTTGTATTTTATATCATGAGATTTTAGCTTTTATTTCTTTGTTTTTGCTCCTCACACAAATTCTAATTTTAAGTCATCCAGCTTGCCTTCGACAATATATCACACAGCATCCTGAGAATCAGTTTTAGTAACTCCTGCTCACAAATTTGAAACCTGAGCAGCAAAAGAGGACAGAAAGACAGTGGAAACTACTTTAAAGTCTGTGCTTGGAAATAAAAAAAAGGTAAATCAAAACAAAAACATTAGAAAATATTTTCTCTCGTACATTGTTCACACTTACTATTGATTTTTTGTAACATGTTAATTGATTATTTTTTTTTTTGTAAAATGTTGCAAATGTCCCATTCACGAAGACTTTAATGTAAGACTTTAATACAGGACAAGAAATGACTTTAGAGGAGGAACCAGAATTAAAATAGTTGAGGGATAGATTTTTTTCAGTCAAGAAAGGCCGACACGAGCAGTCAGAGTGAGGAAAACTAAAGTGTGGATAGCACCGAGAGTTGAGCGGCCAATGCAGGGGCCTACTCTGTGAGAGTGATCTTCACAGATCCTGCAGACCTATAGCTAGAAACGGCAGCAATGGATCTACCTTCTTCTGCAGTTCACTGGCATGTACGGTCTGGAAATGAGGGTCCTGCTGTCAAACTTGGACCATTCTGTTTTGTTCTGACTCAGAGCATTTGGATAAAAAGTAAAATAATTAAATATATTTTCTATCTGATGACAGATGCAAGGGAAACTTAAACAAAATAAATGATTCTAACCTAAAACTGAACCGATGGGAAAAAAGAAACGGTGTCTGCATGTTAATTAGAAAAAAATGTGGAAAATGACATGGCTATTTGTAGTGTTAGTGGCTGTGGTAATTCAGTGGAAATGGAGGGAAGTATATTATATGGTGAATATCAACATCGCTACTTTTTTCCTTGACCAAACCGTAAGATTTTATCAGGCATTAACTTGACAACTTAATGCACTTTCTTCCCAAATATTTTTTATTGTTTTCACCATGTGTCTGCTGTAAGAATGAATGCAAAATTTGAATTGGGATTTAATAATGATGAATTTAACTTTTATATTTCTATTTTATGTTATGTCTTTTTTTGTTTTTCTTGGTTTTTACTCCTTGCTCAGATTCTAGTTTTATACCTTTAACAGTTGAAAGCACAGCATCCCGTCCCAGTCCAAAGTCCTGCTTACATTATGTGAAAACTCCATTTACATCTGTAATCATGTGATAAATGTACTGTTTACAAATACAGAAAGAGTTAATTCTGTTTGATGATACACAAGCTTTTTTAAAATTTCCCATTGTATAAATATTTTTGGACGAGCTAATAATACAACTTAAAAGTTGCAATGATGTCAGAAATGTTTCTACACACCAGTGCCTGTATATAAACAGAGACAGATTAGCACGCCTGGTTTGTCACATTTTTTCCTCCATACACTTTATCCTAATTGATTCTCATTTTAATTATGTTGACCCAGACTCCATCCCTCTTCTACACTGACAACAAAACCAGTGCAGGCCAGCAGTCTGCCTCTCACACTGTGAGGATGACACCTCCGTCTCTTTATAGAGGAACTAGTCCAGGATCCACTTTGATGTTCCTCTGCCTCAAAGCAAAGGTCAAAATAATAAATGTAGGCCCAATTGATGGGTTGGTGGTGGGGGCGTGGGGGTTCAGCACTCATTTTTGGACGAGTGCTCCCTTTAAGGGGTAATGAATTCATACAGTCAGGCATGGCCAAAGAAGAAAACAGCATGGGTCCCCTTTCCATGAAAAGGTTGATCTAAATCTGCAGACAAGCCTGGCTTCTTTCCCCCAGTAACACATCACTCTCTCATTTCTCTCTTATCACAGGCGCATGTATGAATAAATACTCAAAACATCAGTCTTTTTGCTTCTCCTCGACACACACCTTCTGCATAAACAACACCTCTTATCCTCATCTAAGCTAGGTGACCTGTCACCAATCAAATAACCCTCAGTAAGCTGATATAAATAACTCTTCCTCACAGCAAGACACATTTGATTTGATTGGGAAAACAATCCAGAAATAAGCTAAAGCTTAAATGTGCCTTTGAAGACTCCTCAGGTCACCCAGGTCACGGGATATGTGTTAGTAGGTCAGAGACAACTGAGCTACATCATGTCCGCAGGTCTTTAACCTTTTGCCCATCATTACAAAGTCATGTTTGGAGCCAGAGTATTTACGTGCATTTCTTTTGAACATCAAAGATGCTATAAAGTTAAGGCCCAGGTAAATGTTTACGAAAAGTATATATTTAGTTAACATAGCAATACCTCAGTGCAAAAATACTCTCTTATAAGTGAAAGCAGTCAATTCTTGGAATCATTGGAAGTAATTCATAGCAAGATGTCCTAAAATATAAAAAATAAAACTGCTTTTGCACAATGGCCCCTTCCACAGTTCATGTGAATGTGCATTGCTTCATGCTGCTTTGCAGTTTTAGCTCAAATGTGTGATTTTATTTAAGTTGACTGTTTTCTTTTTTTTCAAGTGTAAAATCTTAATTGTCTGAGACCCTATAGAACTTTACATGTAATGAGTAGATGTAAGCGTGCCTTTATCAGCAATTATAACTCCTCTAGTGGGCACTTTCTATACCATAAATCTGCTTATAAAGCATTTATTAGATGTGTTTATACTGATTAAAAACCCTAAATAAGGGCACTTGAAGTGCACCGTAATCAGGACTTATAGGTGTTTAGTAGCTTTAATCTAGTAAAGTAAAAATTACATCTTTCAACAAAACTGCACTTAAGTTCCAGCACTTTGCTTACTCAAACCTGGAGACCAAGATGAAATAAAGGAACTCTCCATATTTACATTCAGAGGCAATCCACAAACACACACACACGCACACACGCATGGGCTGCAGTCCCGGTGAGCCGCGCTGAGGCGCGCACGGAGCAGTTTCCGCTGGAGAGCGGAGCCGCTGCGGCTGAATTACATGCGCAGTCCTGCCGTGAAGCTCACATCACCACGGCAACCTTCGTTCACACCGAGTCCCCGTCAGCATCGGTGAGATCCGACCCCATCCACAGGCAACCGGAGAGCCCGCAAGACCACCGTAAGTTTCTATTCGTCCTTCTGCTTCAGTATTTCTGAGAGTGCACCGGCGTGTTTGTGTTTATTAGACAGGAATGCGGTTAAAGGACAGCCGATCCGCTGCGGGTGATGTCGCTGAGAGATGATCACTTAATATCCATTAGATATGCATAGCCCAATTAAGTGATTTAGTGCAGGCAGCGCATATTGGGGGTTTTCGTCCTCTTTAGGCGGTGAATGGACAACCACCAAAGCATTATTTGAGTGCTGCATGGGACTGTGTGCGTCTTTGACATGCGTTGTAATTTGCCCAATACCTCCATTATATAAGAGACTACACTTAAATTCTGTGATTGCCTTCATCTCTTAGGGGTATTAATTAAGTCCTTAATTAACTCCTCAAAAACAACCATGTACAGTGGAGGAATGTTATATCAGAAGATAAGTTTGCAAAATGTGAATAAATAGCCTAATAATTCAAAACACTACTGCACAGAAAATGTGTTTTATCAGTTCTTTTCTATCTTATCTCGTTGATTATTACACACACAGCCTGTTGTATCTTGGAGCAGCAGTGCTCAATGCAGCAAGTTTAGATATGCATGATCAGTGAACCCTGAAGAACTTGACAGGCACAGGTAGCCAACACTCTGCTACCTCCAGTATTCATAGCACAGTATGTATTTACCTTTAGACAGCTTCAATCCTCCTTCAATGTGTCAGATTTGGATGGTGGAGAGAAATATAAAATAATTATTAATCTTTTACAGTGGATAATTTAAGAAAAAAAATGTGGCTGGGAATTTAAAGGATTTAATTTGCAGCTCTTTCCATTTCTGGACCTCTTTCCTGTCAGGGTGTGGGAACACTGAGTGACAGCAGCACTCGACTCATTTGTTAATCACAGATTCAGGATGAATCATCGCACCCGCACTTCACTCCAACTGTGGGGAGGAAAAATGGCAGTCAGCACAGATGACCACATTATAACCACCCACTCATCAAGAACTATGTGTTGTAGTCTTGAGTAATAGCCTAGATCAGATCTTACTTAACAAAGATTTCAAATGGGCAAAAGCAATTTTGTTTTTCTAAATGCTGAAAATGCTTCGTGAAAGGATATTACATGGTTAAAAAATATTATCATACGCATTTGCCACTTGATGACAGGCTAGAGGCTTTTGTAAATGATCCTCTATCTCCTTCATCAAAAACACATTTCCTGGGCACCGGGGATTTCTCCAGCAGCATACAAACTCCAGCTCTTTGCCTCCTGGTGTGTATCATCATTGTGAGTCATTGGCGTCAGTGGGCCAGTGGCATCCTTTGCTGGGGGAAGTGTTGTGTTGCAATGCGTGAATGAGATAAAGTGGCTCCTCACCTCTTCCCTCCACATTTAGCTCATCAGATAGAGGAGCAAAATTCAGACAGTTATCTGAGCTGAGAAGCACTGAGAGCACGAGGTTTATATGTGTTTGACACATGGATACACAGATAAACCATAGTAATGAAACTTTACTCTAGATTGTTGCACTGGATAAATAGGAAGCGAGCAGGCTTCTCTTTTTTACTTATAAACTGTATGTGTTCAAGCTGCTGCTGCACTGATCAGCCACAACATTCAGACCAAAACACTTCTGGCACTCCCTGCAGGTGCTTGATGAGCTCGGGAGAGTTGTGAGTTTGAGTCTTTGGTGGGTTTCTCATGCTATTACTGAACAGTTTTTACAATGTGCCATGCTGGGGAAAGTTGCTGCCATTGGGGAGGGTGCTTTATCTGCAACAATGTGTTGCTGGGTGGTACATGCCAGAGTAACATGCCCATAAATGCCAGGAACTACGGTTTCCGTGCAACAATGCACGCTAACAATATGATCAAAGTCATTCACTTCATGTGTCGACAGTTTAAAAGGGCAGTTATTGAAGAAATAGCCTGAAATATGCTAAATTGCTTTCTGTCGAGCATTATAAGACGATTCCAGTATATACCATGAACATTTAGTTAGGTAGGCAGCTGGATAGCTTAGCATAAAGAGTAAAAATAGCTAGACAGCTCCCAGCCAAGAGATGGTCATTTTAGATACTTAATACATGTTTGCAAATATACTCAGTGTTTGTTTAGCAGCTAGCATTGCCATAGGGTAATTATTCTATATTGCACAGGTCAGCACGTTATGCTCACAATAACAATGTTTTTATGATTTATCATATTCACCATTTACTGTGTTAGCATGCATTTAACAGACATTTAATATTTACACTAGCTGTTTTCACAAAGCCAGAGGATCATCAAAGTCAGCAGGATATTATGTTTGTATTAATTAAATCATGTCACTCAATGCAGTCATTGTTGATACAATTCACTCTGGGCCAAAGTGGTAGAATCACACACTTTTCCCTATCTTCAGCCCTATCCTCACTGCTAAAATGACTAAAAAGTTACTTTTATGTTTTTCTCTTCTTTAGATGCAGTTTATATTTCTCTTATCCTGGCCCATTTATCCTCATCACACTGTTATCTTCTCACTTCCTCTTCTGTCCTGGCAGGGTCCTCAAGCAGCGCTATCACATTTGGTTACAAAACACTCAGTCTGACTAAATCTGTCCCTGATTTCGAGATCTGTCCGGTCATTTTCAGACGAGCAGCTATGGTGAAGCTGGGCAGCAATCTGTCCGATAAGCTGGAGAAGCAGCCATCTGCGGACGATGGCTTTGATAACATCCCCCTCATCACACCCCTGGAGGTCAACCAGCTCCAGCAGCCTTTTGCAGAAAAGGTAAAATTATAGTCCTCCTCGATCTTTTTCTTTGCCTGCCCACTTGTGTTTTTTAAAATACTGTGTACTTTCCAAGCTGAACACTGGGTACAACAGAACTGTACATTATAGCATTACAGAAATGCCCAACAAATTACGATAAACATTATTAAAATTCATGTGGGCACACTCACCTGTCCTCGCATAAACCCCAACACTGAGAGTGCTGTATTTACCTTTCCTTCCCTACCATCCCAGGTTAAAACCTTGGCACCAGCCCACGCAATGCAAGCGCCTCTTTGAATACATAATGCAAGAAGAAAGCTCTCAGAATCACATTTTGCTTGATAATGCTCTTAGCAGCACAGGATGTTCCACAGGCTGAGTAGCTGGTGGTGAAACATTAACATATAAATACTTTGTAGTTCCCAAATGTGTTTTTAACATGTAATTAAAACTGTCTGTTTTTGCAAACGATGCTAATTTATTTTTCACATCCAAAATAGTGTTCAGCCGACTGCTGAACCTGTGCTGAAAACTGAGGACATCCTTTATCGACCATAGTGGATAAACAAAAATGCTGAGCTTTTTCCAGGAAAGTCACAGTGACAGTGCGCTGCCTCTCATGCAGGTCATTGTGAAGACGTCAACACAGTTCCAGCTGCAGCAGAAGAAGAAGAGCAAGCTGTATTTTCCCAACATCAAGAAGCTGAATATCAACTTCTACAGCGATGTCTCTGAGAAGGCCAAGGTAATGGGCGAAAATCTGCAAAAACTCAAATTTAGCATAAGTCTGTGTTTTGGTTCTTTTAAGTGCAGTGTGCAGTGCTTGATGGACTTTGCATTTAATAGAACAAAACTGGCACTGGTTTGAATCCATCTCATGTGCACTGGCCTGCTGCTGGAAATGCTCATTAAAGTACTGCACGTGTGTTAATGCCTGGCTGAAAGAAGCCCCCAACAAATGCACTGTTTTCTTCTGTTTGAGCACTGATTGCTAAAAAGTGCAGTGCCAAGCTTTTTAATTAAGTTATTTATCCTATTTCAAATGGCCCAAAAACTACATAGCAGATTATATTATGTTGCCTCATTCATTTAAAATGAAGGTTGCTCAGTGGTGGATTCTCAGAGAAAGCTAAATTATGAATAACCATATCAATAACCTGTTATATAATAAAGACAGGGGTTTGTAATGTTCAGAGTTATAGTTTTTCCTATTTTATAGTTGATTATAGAATTGATTCTTTCTAATGAACAGAAGGGGGCGATTCCTCTGTTGTCCTCACATTTTAGATTGCATAGGAATCTGTGATTTTTTTTTAAATAATTTTATTTCTCTCTTGATTTATTTACCACAATAATGAGTTCATGTTCTCACAGTTTCTTCAATATAGTAAGATGTTCCTTTTGTAAATTATATCCGCTGTAAGCGGGATACACTTTATATAGCGTCCTTGGGCTCTCACTTGGATCCAGCCCTTGCTCATTATGTTTGGCTTCAAAAGAACAAAATAGCAGTGGTCAAAATGCTGAACTGAAGGCTTCAACATGGTCCACAAACCAATGGGTAACTTCACAGTGGGTCCTTTTAGACCATAACAATACTGCAGCCAGACAGCATTATGGACATAGCACCTATTCTGGCAGAGCGTTCATGGTCGCTGTCTTTGTATACAGTCTGTGGTAGGAAACAAAGCACCTGGGGGCTAAGGGCCATAGGTAGAGTGGGAAAATTATTTTCAGTGCTTATTTCTAAAATATATACTGCATAACTGTATTTATATGTGTTTTTCCTCAGATCACAGGCCTATCCTCATTACTTTGGCCTTCCTGACCAGCCTGCTCCTTTTGCTTATGTACAAAGCCATGTGGTATGACCAGCTTACCTGCCCAGAAGGTTTCATCTTGAAGGTGGGCAGCATAAGCACGTGTACACCTTTTTTAAAAACACGATTCTTTGCATAAACATACGTCTCTTAGGCATGTGTCCATACACTTGTCCACACAAAGACAGATCCTTCCACTGACTTACATTCATTTCCTTCAGACCTAATCTGGTACTAGCCATCGCTAAATTTTAAATCATAGCTTGAATCTAAAATATAATTATTTATATAATGAAATATTTTAAAACTTTTATTCCTTAGAAGGGAGGCTGGTCCCCACAGCATGAGTAATACCACACACACACACACACACACACACACACACACACACACACAGCTGTATAAATACAGATTTTTATATGATTCAGGGAAACGTGGGAAAGCAAATTATCCTGGAAAGTCGATTATCTTCCTGCAGCATAGCAGAGACCAGCTGAAGCAGGTCATATCAGAGTCTCATCCTTCTATATCACAAACTTATTACTGTCGAAGTAGTCTGTGTGCAGTACTTACACAGTCTACAGTGCAGCTCGCTTGGTGTTTTCTTCTTCACAGATTCTCATTTCAGTCACTTCAGGACTATTCTCCAAAAACTGGCAGCCCAAATTCATTGTCTGCAAATGACACCTTGGAGGCATCGTCTACCAAACCAGCACAACCACGAATGTTAGTTAAAAGGCCCTGTCTCAAAGAAGAAAATGAGAGAGTGGGGTAGATAGAGAGAGTGGGGGATGGAAGGGAAGGGAGTGACAGCCTACTTTCTGGTCAGGCAGAGATTGGGATGCCCGCTTGTGAAGTGTAGGGGTCTTTAATTAGAGCTGTGCGTGACTAAACTGTGATTAAAGGCTTAATGGTGAGGGGGAAGCAAGGAAGGAGGGGGGTGGGGGGTGGGGGGGCTTCCGGCAAAGCTTTTGAAGTTTTTGCCTGTTACAGTTGCTTTTAGCATTTTTTTTCCTGCTAGTGTGTCGTTAGAGACAAAAAGAGAGGATGGAAGGTGGAGGGTGGTGTAGTCACTGCTGTGCTTTTGAGAGGCTTGACTCCTTGCTTTTAGGGAAGGTCAGGTAGTGGATCCTCTTAAGGGAAAGACTTGCAAGGTCAGGGCAGTTGTATGGATTCTTTCCAAAGCACAACAATAACAGGATGTGCATTCAATTTCTTGCTTTAATTCACCCACATTGTTTCATACATACCTTTAATTCTACTCAAAAACAAATAAATGTGAGTTCAAAGATGTTCTGAAGGATGCCTTTTCCTTAAGTGATAGCTTATTGGGTCTATAAATCTTTAATCATATCTATGCACCATTCATTTAAACACCCTTAATTGCATTGCAGTTTTGTCAGTTTCTTAATATTTCTGCACACTCTGGTGCATCTTTGTGTGTTTAAGACCCTGGATTATCCTCTGGAGTACCTTTTATTTAATTCTTTTTATTTAACCTCAGATATAGTGTTTGAATATAATGCAGCCTGCTGAATGTGGCTGTATTTACACTTGAACTCCTTCCAGCCCTACCTAATGTATTTCAGAATGCAAGTGTTCAACTCAGTCTGATGTGTGCTTAGGTGGGAAAACAGGCAACATTGGACAATTTTGTCTGTAGCTTCAGAAGCTTCCTCCCAAAATGTGCAAAGACAAGCAGAACCTATGACAGTGACTGTGTGTCACAATAGATTTCTGTAAGTTCTTCTTGTAGAAAACCAGAACACCCAAAGCAGCTGCATGGATGATTGATTACAAAAACAAAACAAAACAAGAGAAAACACACAAGAGGATATTACTTGAGCACTGATATAAACCAGAATACATTTTATAACATACAAAATTACTATAGATAAAAGCCTCAATGAGAAACATAGAAAACTATTAATTATAATTGTTCTGTTGGAGCTGTAATTTAGTTAGACTGCTTCCTATTGCAGCAGGTGACTTAATAACAGGAGGATATCTGCAGTTTATGTTCTGTGTTGATGAATCAGTGTGTGAGTAATACAGAAAACATCAAAGCTGTTCTTATATTTCTGTCCAACAGCAGAAGCACTGCACCCCTGCAGCTCTGGAGATGTACTACACAGAGCAGCAGAAGCAGGAGCAAGGTGTGCACGGCGGCACAAACGCCGGACTGTACGCTGCTCTCAGCCACCTAAACCAGGTCAAGAGGAGTGGACCTGAACTGCCATCACCATGGTTACCAGTCATCAGTGCTCTGAAGGAGACCGAGGTGACCAACCAAGGCAGTGAGCCACTGAAAGAAGGGCTGGAGGGAGATGAGTGAAGGATGTGTTAGTGGAGAAAATTATGATGAGGGGCATAGTGTGCATTATTTTATTTTATTTTATTTTATTTTATTTTATTTTATTTTATTTTATTTTATTTTATTTTATGTCTGTGTGCACCACCCCTCCCTCCCCCCTTCCCCTCAGACAGCCCATTGAATAACTTGCTTTTACTGGTGCTCCAATGTAAATGCCCATGTGTGCGTGTGGTGAGCTCTTGTGGTTAGAGGCAGGAATGTACATGACTTTTACAGTGTTACTGAGTCATGACAAAAGTCATCTGGATCCTGCATGTGTGTCTGCACTCATGTAAAAACTGTTTACTGTTCATGCTTACATACTGGGCAGTGAAAAAGCATTTACCCCCTTTTTTCTTTTTTTTTGCATATTTTTCATACTTAAATGTTTCAGATGCTGAAACAAATTTTAATATTAGACAAAGATAACCTGAATAAATAGAAAATTCAGTTTTTAAGTGATAAATAAATTTATCAAGGTAAAAAAGCTACATAAATCCACCTGGCTCTATGTGAAAATGTAATCGGCCCTAATACAAATACTGCTTGTGCCACCCTTGCAGCAAATACTGCAATCAAGCATTTGTGAGTCTTTCACGTCGCTGTGCAGGTATTTTGGCTCACTCTTCTTTGCAGAATTATTTAAATTCAGCCATATTGGTGGTTTTCGAAAATGAACTGCCTGTTTAAGGTCACGTCAGAGCAACTCAATCCGATTTAAGTCCAGACTTTGACTCCTTTCCCTTATTTTCTTCTTTTGTTTTTGTTCATTGTCCTGCTACATAACCGAAGTGTTTTTGAGCTTCAGGGAATGAACTGGTGTCCAGATATTCCTCAGGATTTTCTGGTACATAATGAAATTCATGGTTCCATCTATTACTGCAAATTGTCCAGGCCCTGAAGCAGCAAAGCAGACCATCACACTGCCATCACTGTGTTTGACTGTTGGTGTAATATTCTTTTTTAAATGATGTGTTACTTTTATGCTATGTGTAACAAGACACAAACCTTCTAAAGAGTTAAACTTTTTTCTCGTCAGTTCACAGAATATTTTCCCAAAAGTTTTGGAGATCATCAAGATATCAAGATTTTTTTTTTTTGGTAAATGTGAAACAAGCCTACGTGTTCTTTTTGGTGAACCGTGACTTTCGCCTCGGAGCTTTCCAATCAGTGCCATTTTTGTCCGGTCTCTTTCTCGTTGTTGAATCCTGAACATTGGCCTTAAGTGAGGCAAGTGAGGCATGCTGTTCTTTAGATGTTGTTCTGGGTTTGTTTGTCACCTCCTGAACGAGTTGTCAGTGCACTCTTGGAGTAATTTCGGTAGACTCCTGGGAAGATCACCACTGTTCCAAGTTTTCTCCATTTGTGGATAATGGCTCTCACCTTGATTTGTTGGAGTCTCAGCAGTGGCTTTGCAATCCTTACCAGACTAATAGATGTCAATGACTTTGTTTCTTTAGATTGTGGCACATGCTGCTTTTTGATTGTTTAGCCGACTTAACCTTGTTAGGTTCTCTTTAAGTGATTTCTTGATTCAACAGATCTGGCAGTAATCACTAAATTGAACTCAGCTTTCCAATTAAAAAAAAAAGTGAATTCATGATTTAACAATCAGAAGCAATTACGTTTTCACACAGGGACAGGTTTGGTTGGTGAGGTTTGGACAGCTTTTTTCCATTAATAAATTAAATCATCATTTAAAAATTAAGTATTGTGTTTACTCATGTTATCTTTGTTGAATATTAAAATTAGTTTGATGGTCTGAAACATTTAAGGCATATATGCAGAAAGTAAGAAATCAGGATGGGGGCAAATACATACAGCCCTGTATGTATGAATCCATGTGTGTATGTTTGTGTTAATGTGCATTACTGCCTGAGTAAGTTGGAGGTGAAAGAAGAGAAGCAAGGAAATACCTAAAGTGAGAAGTGAAGATGAGTTTTTTAATGAGTTTCTCTTCAACACGCTCCCTTATCTTGCTTCGTCTTCTGATTTAGTCTTAGAGCAGAATGTATGAAGTCATTATTGAATGTGCACACAGTCTGACTATTAAGATGTTTTCCATTTTACTGAATTTAGTTGACCCCACCTCTTACTATGTCTAGACTTCTAATTGCAGTTTTGTAAGGTTAAAGCCAAATTCAGATTCTGGGAAACAGTTTTTCTTTTTCATTATGGATTATTGTCTTTATAATTAATTTCCAGAAAAGTTCATTTAATCAGTGTTAATTAAATACAAAACCCAATTAGGTATGCATCATTTAAACAAGCCTGAATATTTTATGAATCCACATGTCATTTGATGGCTTCTTTTATGTCACATTACGATGTGAGCTACTTTCTGTAATTATGGATACAGCTTAAGAGCTTTTAATGTATTATTACAAACAAAACCTGTACTGTATGTTCATGTAGGTAAGCTTATTGTGAACGGTAGCCCAGTGTGCTCCATTTATGTTGCTGTAAGCATTAACAACCTTTCTTGTGAACACAGGGTTAACTTTTAATGATCCTGATGTATGAATGAGCTGCTATAATCATGCAGTAGATATAATAAGTGCTAATAATGGGTCTAAAAGCTTCTATGTTTTTTTTAAATATGTTTAATTAACAAGGTATATAACTGTAAAGTATTTAATGTGTCTTGACTCAAAGGTTTAGTTTGAAAAAATTATGATGTAGGAAGTATGAAGAATTTCTCTTCGCTTTTCTCTTTGCCTAATGTTTTTTTCCAAATGGCATTAATCTTATTTTGGAACAAAACTTTTCATGTGAGTTGGATAAATGTGAGATCACAACACAGCATGTTTCCAGTGGTTTAACTGCCAAACATTTACATCAGACACATCTGTTCTGATGTCACTGACTGAATTGAAATAAATGCCTCAAGTGCTGAGCGCTCTCACTCAGAACCAGCACTGTTGATTTAGAGTCCTTGCAACTAATGACCTGAATTAATAACTTGCCATGACTGATGACATTTTAGAAACAGTCATTAGGTGTTTCTGTCCTCCACTAAGTCTGTTTGACAGTGAATGTTGTCCTTGTGACAGATTTAAAACACAGTCTCAACTTATGAAACACCACCAGTTAACTTAATTATCTAATTCTTTATAAAAATTGTTCTGGCTGTAATAAGGTAATATGCACTCACTGGCCACATTGTTAAGTACACAGTTTAACTGCTTGTTTACATAGATATCTAATCAGCCAATCACGTGGCAGCAATTTAATGCATGCTGACATGGTCAACACAACCTGCCGAAGTTCAAACTGAGCATCAGAATGGGGAAGAAAGTTCATTTAAGTGACTTTAAATGTGGCATGGTTGTTGGCTGGTCTGAGTATTCCAGAAACTGATGCTCTACTGAGATTTTCCCACACAACCATCTCTAGGGTTTATGGTCTGAAAAAGAGAAAACATCAGTCAGCGGCAGTTCATTGGGTGAAAATGACTTTTTGATGCAACAGCAACTCAAATAACCACTCGTTACAACCAAGGTATGCAGAAGAGCACGTCTGAACACACAACATGTCAAACCTTGAAGCAGATGGGCTACAGCCGCAGAAGATCACACTGGTTGCTGCTCCTGTAAAAACAAGAAACAGGCTATACTTCGCAATAACTCACCTAAATTTTACAACAGAAGATTGTAAAATTGTCCCCTGGTTTGTTGAGTCTTGATTTCTGCTGCAACATTCAGATGGTGTTGTCAGAATTTGGTGTAAACAGCATGACAGTATGGATCCATCCTACCTTATATCAAGGCTTCAGGCTGGTGGTGTTGTAAAGGTGTGGGGGATATTTTCCTAACACAATTTTAGCAACTGTGCATTGTTTAAACACTGCAGCCTACCTGAGTATTGTTGCCGACTATGTCTATCCCTTTGTGACCACAGTGTACCCATCTTCTGATGCCCCTTCCACCAGCATAATGCACCGTGTCATGAATTTCAAATAATCTCAAACAGGTTTCTTGAACACAACAGTGAGTTCATTGTACTCAAATTTCCTCCACAGTCACCAGCTCTAAATCCAATCGAGCATATCTGGGATATGGTAGAACTAGAGATTCATATCATGGATGAGCCAAGAAAAAATGATTGCAGCAACTGTGATGCTATCATGTCAATATGAGGCAAAATCTCTGGCAACTTGTTGAATCTGTGCCAAAAATAATTAAGGCAATTCTGAAGGAAAAAGGGGTCCAACCCAAAACTAGAATAAATTATAGAAGACATGAAAAAGTCTGTGAAATCATCACTGGGAACTTGTAATATGACTGCAAACATGTGATATTTTATTCAATTTTTTATTGTTTCATTTCAGTGGCTGTGACACAATCATTTGAGGGCACAAAACTCAAAATAGTTGTTAGGAGTTGTTAAGATATGAGATTTTCTCTTGACAGTATTTTGTCCAAAATAATTCCAGATAGCAGTATTATTTCAATAGCTATAGATAATAATGTGATCATTCAGATTGATCTTATGTAGTTTTAATGAATGTTTGGATTATTTTTTGTAAAATGGGGTTTATGGCAATCTTCTCTCCTGGTAAGCTGTTTTTTCCCCTCTTTTATGCTGCAGAAGCCACACACTCTGGTATTAGCTAGCTGACTAATAACAGTTTTTTTCTGGTTTATAGTGGGTGGCAGCCATAATAAGGTGCAATGCATCCACCTGTTGTGTAAAGTGTTACAGTTACTGGATTATTTGTATATTGTATTTTTAACATGGTATCAATATGGTTTTCTTTAAATGTCACGCTTATCAACTCAAGGATATCGTTATGAAATTGCAGGAGGTCATTTGTTGTTTAAGCACCTTGAGGGAACTGTTTTTGTGATTTAGTGCTATAAAAATAAAATTGAATTGAACTGAATTGTTACACAGCAACTAAACCTTAAGAACCCCAGGTTTCCCAATATTTTGTGTAAAATTCACGTGTATTTGTTTCCAGTTTTGATTGAACATGATTTCTATGCCACAGGATGGCAGGATAATTTATTTCTACTCTCCCAAATATATGAAGGAACATATTTATTGTACTTTTTTATATGCCCATTTAAAAGCCAGGTATTTATTTTTCACTTTTAGAGTACAGCATATTTGATCTGTTAAAATATGTAGGTATGTTAACATACCTGATATGTATAAAACTAAATTCACGATGCCTCTGAAGCTCACCTTGTAGCCCCAGTATGAGGTCTTTTCCTGCAGCACCCTGGGTCTGCCCCAATCCATCTGTGGTGTCGTTCCCTCTCTCTCCACATTCCTTACAGCACATATGGTTTCCAAGTTCACACTATGAGAATTTCTTAACAGTATAATGCTAAACAAATCACTTAAAATATAAATATTCAAATCACATATACAATAACAATGGAAAACAAACGTGAAAATATCACCTGAGCAGGAAGCCAGTCATTAATGATCTGATAGTCAGTGCATTTTAACCAGTGGCTTCTCAATAACTTTGACTCGTGGGGGATAGATCTACATGAATTGAAATCCAATCTCGAGGTCCTATTTTGATGGAAAGTTGCTTGTGAGTCACACACATCTTATAAATACCCTTAAACTAATGATTATTTATTTATTTTCTTTTTTTTTTTTTACCTCATTTTAGGAAACTAATAAGTCACTTCAGCAGTTTTTATAGTGATTTTGTTTCTTAAAAACAAATCAGAGACAGCTCCTGATTGGTTCATCCGTTATTCTTGAGTAATTTTCGTGACACATTTTACAGATACAACGTTTTTAATGCAGAGCTGCTCTCTGTAATTAACTATTTCCACAAAGATTCTTTGAATGCTTTCCACACATTCCAACTCCTTGTGCTACCTACAGTAGGAAAAAGAGGTCAGTGCATATGTTTTCATATTTAAAAAAAAATGTAATCCTGAATTACCAGCAGAAGAAAAATGTTCAGCTCCGTTTACACTCTGTTGCTCAAAGATGCTCAGTATGCATAGAATTCAAAATATGACTCCTTCCATCTCCTCAAACTTTAGTTTAGCAATTCAAAGCCAAGCCACATCCTCTTATTCTCTCTCTTTGCTGGGTTCACTGCTGTGAGCCTGTCTGCATCTCATTTACACTCACATATTTTCACACCATTGCTGTAAACCCAGGGATGTGTGGCTCGAAGACTCTGTATGCGTGTGTGTGTGTGTGTGTGTGTGTGTATGTGTGAATATGAAATCATTAACCTAAAGTTATGTGTTTGCTAAAGTTTATGTGTGTCTTCCGTCTGTTAGAGTATATTTAAGCCTTCATGTATTGTGTATGTGTAAGGCTGTACTTAGGTTGTTAATTAAATCTACATTACACCGTGTTTAGCCTTTAGGGTTCTTTTTCTTTTTTTCCCCCTGACTGTTACTGGATGACATACTTTGAAATGCTGCTGGCCCAGGGCATGGAATTAAATAGAGTGCTAAAAAATATTTATTGGTTCATTTACAGGTCCCATGCTTGGTCAGGACATAGCATGTTGTGCCAAAAGGGCTTAGATTCAGTGCCCGAGGAAAATCATGTAAAATCAGCCGAGTAGTCACGTAAAGGCGGCCAAGCCCATTTTTTCTGCTTTATAGCATCAACAGATCTGAACAGTAAAATAGCAGGTTGGCTTTTTAATTTGTTGTGACCGCTCAGAGTCCCCCCACCCTTTCCCCTTCATTCCCCCTGAAGATCGTGAGGGAGGCCATGCCAAGGGTTATTTAGTTGTTAGCGTTGCACCAGAACTGCATTCCTCTGAGCTCTGATGTCACTGATGTAAGTGCTTTCTTTCTTGTTCCTGCGCATCTCTGCAGTGTCAGGTTTTCAAGAAGAATCAATAAAAAAAGGTGTGGATCCAAAGCACAGAGAGAAGGCGCAATACACACACTCATTAGCTATAACTTAAAAAATTGCACCTACTATTATTGCAGGTCCTCCTCCTTGTGCTGCTAGAGCAACTCCAACCCATCAGGGGATGGATACAGGAATCTGGGGTGTCTTTGTATCTGGTAACCCATCCAGAAGCAGAGGGCCTACACAGACACAGAGAGGGTCCATTTGGGTTGATCCACTGCACCCAGAGGATTGATCAGATTTGGATCTGGAGGGTTTCAAAGCTAGGTCAACACCTTGTGTTCCTCATGTTGACCGTAAGCTGTGTTTTTGAGCTTGGGGTGTATTATTCCTCTCAAGGAAAAGGTATGTGAACTGGCGCTTTTTGTAGTTTTATTGAGCACTCAAAGCCACATTCACCCATTTACACACACACACACATTCATGCAGGGGGCATCCCCGGGCTGCAGCAAAATTAAAATGGAATCGTATGCCCAAGAAAAATCCCCACCAGGACCCAAGCTTTCCCAGCCGAGCGTTGCTTCATAAAAAGATGATCAGTGTTATTTACCTAATCTGATTTAACAGTTGTGGCTCAGTGTATACTGAGCAGCAATAAATTAGTTGGCAATACTTTTGAAAACCTGACAGTTACAGGAGCAATCCTCCCTTGGACTCAAGATTTCGCCAAGACAGAGTGAAGAACAAAGTCTTGCTGAGCTTCAGAGATGCAGATAGGTGGATTTGGTTGATTTAGATGCCACGTTGTTGGCTCACTCTTTGTGCTGAGCTAAGCTAACCAGTTGTTTACTTTATCCTTGTATACTTAACAGACAGATGTGAGACTGTAATCGGTCAAACTTTTGTTGTATGAAATGACTTGCTGGTTAAATACTCATAAATATGAGCAATGATTGTCTGTCATTTTGAACAGACATCTGCAGGTAAGCATGAAGAATTTCAAACATGTGGCTATACAAGTACCTTTGGCCATTATGCACGAGAGGTTATTGCAAGCAAAGTTTTTTCTTTTGAGAATAGTGGTTTTATCCATGGTTTTCATATGATATGACTATTTGATGGCATGTTGCATTTTAAAAAATGTTTTCTGATTTTGCTTGCATGAATTATTTTTATACTACTTTGTATACTTTATAATGCATCCTCTCTACTAACAATGTCATTTAATTCCTCCATTATTTATACATACAGAAAAGTATATATATAAATAGAAAATAAATCAAATATGAAATCCTTTTCTCTAGTAGGCTGTACCTGCTCCAAGCACGTGATTAATCATGTGATCACTTGTGGCTCTCAAACAACCCACTAACACATTTTGTTGCAAGGTGGCGTATCTCTCTTGACAAACGTGTCTTACTGCTCACAGTCAGCAAAGAACTTTTTTATCGACCAGCTGGTTTGCCAAAGCATTTTTACGTGGAACTCTTATAAGTTTGACGACAGGGGAAATGAGGATGAGAAAACAAGACAGCAAAGAAAATGAAGGACAAACAGAAGAAAAGAGAAAGAGCAGATGAGAGGCGGCCAGGCCTGGGAAGTGTAGGTGGGGGGTGAGGGTTTGAGCAGAAGAAGAGGAGGCGGTAGAGGCCAAGAGGCATGGAGGAGGTAGTGGTGGAGGAGGAGGGTGAATCCAAGCTGACCCCTGTGTCTGTGTGTGTTGTTGTGTGTCTCAGTGGGTTTCCTCTGCCCTGGCGCCAGCTGGAAATGCCTCCACTAAGCAGAGGCAGTACACACATCATCCTCCATTCAGCCCCTTTGATGAGAGTAACACTATACATGCTCAGCAAGCCTCGCAGATCCTATCAAGCTGCTGTTTAAAGGGCATGAGCTAGAGCCGAGGCAGCTGATCATAACTTATCGAGCGCTTGGACACACTGTCATCTACTTCTGTCGCCCCGCAGAGATAATAAAAGCAAGGACAATTGAGGAGGTTTTGTAATTGGAGTGATGTACTTACAGTGGTAGGGGTTTCATGAGGTACGCTGCCACCTAGGGGTCATCTCCCATTGTTGCAGAGAGGGATGTTCTTTCTGTTTATTTTGAACCACTTGCTTGATAAGCAGAATCAAGACGGTTTATGTTTGAAATCACAAAAAAAACAACAACAAAAATGTTTTATTGCTCTTCTTTGTTTTTCACTTTACAAGCGCAATTATGCCTTCTTAACCATAACTTGAATACCTGTTATCAGATTAAGAACAGTTGCCCTTTTAAAGTTGATCCTCATGCTGATCGTTTTAAAATGACTCAATAGCCATGAAATTAGTCATTAGTTCTGTTTTCCTGCCGTGATGTTGCCCTCATGCAACGAAAACCTCACCAGTAAACAATTACCCGACCTACATGGCGAGGTAAAGGCCCAAAGCTGCAGCCCAGACATGCCGTGAGGAAGAAAAACAACCGGCTTTGCTTAACTTAGCTTTAGTTTGCTTTGTTCTGGCCATTAAGAAGCTGAAATATTGTCATTACTCATAGACCAAATCATTTTACGACATCCTGTAATTAAGCTTTAAGCTAATAGGTTAATGAGACAAACTAAGTTTGAATGCTGAAAGTTGGTTTCTATTAGTGATGCCATTGCAGGGAGAAGTGCAATGTTGCACACGCACACACACGCACACACGCACACACACACACACACACACACACACACACACACACACACACACACGCAACACAAACAGAGAACAGACTGGTTTGATTTAGGTTTTTGTGGTCCCCTCCTGGTTTAGCCTCAGACAGGACCAGAGACCAGTGAACTCCAGTTCAGCCTGAGCCTGGCCGTCTCTGCTAAACTTCAAGTTAAAACCCTCCAAATTGAGTTTAATCTGTGTTTTGCTTTGCCAATTATCGACCCGCAGAGCTGCATGGCAAATGGGGATGAATGAGCTTTAGATGGGCCTGGTTGAGAGGAAGGTCACACCGTGATTAATGGTGATCTGTTGAATGCATGACTCGGCCCGCAAGCTTTCGTACAGGATGGGTTATCAGCAAACAAACATCTGCGGGCCAAATGTATAGCATGATGAATGTAATTTGAGTGTTGGACAATGATTGTAAAACTGTACAAAACTCTTCCTGAAAGCCATAATGGCTTTACAGTCCACAACATTTGTTTTTTAATCAACACGTTTTCTAATTGTATCCAGACAGATCTGGTTTCATCTGTTACCAGAGCTGCGATTTCACTTTTATGAAGCTTTATATGCTGTCTGTATATGGTATTCATGTCATGCTCAGATCATAGTAAGGCACTTACTATAAAACAAAATGATGTCATTTCTACAATTCCTGATGCTTATTAATTTTCACTGTTTCTCCTAATAGGTCACTCCACAGATTTTGCAGGTGGAAACTGTCTCAATCCCAGACTTCAACAGAAGGCCTGCATTACATACTTGAGCCTGTTGTACTCCAACAGAGTAGAGAAGAAGAGTTGAACATCTGCAGACTGAAAACCCATCTGATCCGTGTGGCTCTTTTGTGTCTGTACTTGAGTGGTTTTAATGTCTGTGTGTCATCCAATCTTTGTTTTATGTGTGTTCCTGAATAATGGTCAGCTGTCCTGACCACAGAAAATCTCCATACAGGTCTGTTTTTTATAATTTACATTTCCTGAATATTAGAAGAAACCCCTTATCTTCTGTTGCATCCCGTCACAGAATTTACAAATACAGAAACAGTATTTCAGTGAGATTTTTATTACTTTAATTGATGAATCTGTTGAATTTATTCTCAGTTGATTCTAACTTGAGTGAACAGTGGAAACATGCTTAGTACTTTGAACCAATGTGATGCCCAGTGTTGTTTTTCGTGCTGCATCACTGAAAATGTATCAGCAGTTGATTATTGTATTTCAGTCATACGTTTTTTGACATACCGTAATAAACTGCTGGATTGTCCCTTTAAAGACATCAGAGAAGGCAGTACTTGTAAATTGTAGTACTTTGAATGTAAATAAGTATTCACAGTTCTAAAAAGTACTGCTTATAATGATTGTGTCATATTCATTTACATTGCTTTTGGTCTGTAATGTCATATTTTAAAAAGTGTCACATTATTGTGACAGTCAATTAATTCTAACAGTTTCTCATTGATGTTTGTGGTGCATGAGCTTGTTTTACCTGAAGAGCTTTGCTCTTTTTCTGCCTTTGTGACATTATCCGTGATAAACACTTGAATCTGAGTCTTTGACTCTGTCTTAGTTCAGGGTATTCCTGTCTGTCTGTGGCATTCTCAGACTCTTTATTCCAGGATGTTCTCATTGACCTTTCTCTCCCTCTGGGTGTCTTCATCTTTTTCTCTGCTGGTGTCAGTGTTGACACACAAGGCATATTTGGGATTCCATCATTTAATTAAAGAAACACAATGTGCATATTGAATTACTCATTGCATTTCACCGTACCAGAACCCTCAATGTTGATTCTCTTTTGTTTCTCACAAAACAGTTAATAAAATAGAAATAGCATTTCTGTCTGCTACCTAGTGCAATACTTAAGTTCTGAGTGTCCGCGGTCTCTGTGCTAAATATCTTCAGTGTGTATGTGGCTTCTGCCAAAAAATGACTTTGATAAACGTAAAAATTGTATCCGTATGCCTGTTTGAGCTGAAGAAAAATGATTTTGGATCCAGTGTCACTTGTTCCTCTTGATCATCTGTTCACTGTCATGTTTTAAAACTTTTCCCACAAAGGGAAGACAAAGGGTTTCCCACAACCCTCTTTCAATGTAAAACTATTGTGTATTAAATTAAATACTCACTGACAAACAATGCAAAATCATTAGAGTATGAATAAATGAGTCCTCTGATGAGAGATGGGACCATTACCCATACCCTATATTGCAATTTTAAGAAAAGTGCACACCAAAAAATGGTTGTTTCTTCTATCTGTTACATGCACCTCTCCACGATTTTTCACCATATTCAGCCAGGTCATTTTTAGGTTACCCTGCAAGCAGACACAAGGACAGGCAAAAACATCCCATCCTTGGTAAAGGGAATAGGTTTGACTTCAATTCACTCATTTTACAAACTTGAAACTCAGTCTTAACCTCTGTAGCTCAAGCCATTCATAAGCAAACTGAATTACAAGTCACTGTTACTGTAATTTTCCCATTGACTAATTTCCATGGCTTTAGTCTTCATGATCCTACAACCAAGAGCAATTTTGAAAGATTGAATATGCTTGCCAGGTCCAGACCGCTGAACAGGGGTGTGGCTACAAATTCTGGGACCCCTGACAACATCTCACAACCCCCAAACAAGTTTCCAATCCCTGACATATTCCAAGGACCCACTACAGCCTCTGGGCTCCCCGAAAATGGTGTCACAGACCAAGAACCATCACATATCCTCCAAAACCAAATGAATTTATTTAACATTTTTGTATTCCTCTGGTAATGTTGGAGCAGCCATTAAGAAACATGTCTGTTCTGCTTAGAAATGTCAAATATTTTAAGATTTTGTGTGTGTGTGTGTGTGTGTGTGTGTGTGTGTGCGCGTGTGTGTGTGTGCGTAGAGATTGTTTTTATTTAAATTTTTGGGGTTTTTTACAGTAAATGGTGCAGTGCAATGCATTGAAGTTTACTTTTTTACTTTTTTTTTTAGCTTTGTCCAAAATCACCCGTCCACAAATCATTCACGTAAAAAAAAACAATCCTTATCTTAAAAATCAGTTTGTGCAATTAATTTTGAGCCTCTGAAAATGGGGAACTGTGTATAAAAATGTCTGTTAATGAAATGCATTAACATACATTTTTGCATTAATGTATAATGCAACAGTTAATGCTTTTTTTTTTTCCGCTAAACCCTTTGAATTAAAGCTGAAAGCCTGCACTGCACATTCACATATCACTTGTTTGATATAAAATCCACTGTGGTGATCTACGGATGCAAAACTAGAAAACTGTGTCATTGTGAACCAAATTACAGCGCTAACCAAAGTAAATGAAGAGAGACAGTGTTGGTACAGGTTATACCTCCTCACTGCATTTGGGAAATGACTTCTGCTGAGGTTCTGCAACAAACACCCTACTAGGAGGGATGTGTCCCCTCTAATATATTTTATGATTGTAATTATCAAAAAATAAAAATAAATAAAAGCCTTGGGTGGGACTCTTTTAAATGTAATTACATGTATTTATTTGTTGTCTATTTCTGTTTTTAACACTCCTCTTTTTATCTAGCTCACTGCATAGTTGCACATAAATCAGTTGAACCCAGACTTGAAGATCTTTTCAACCCCCGTGTAGCAGGTGGAGCCACTGCTCCCAGATTCAGAGGTACAAACCCACCTCAGTGCAGCAGCGCCTGCACTTCTACACTACAATGTCAGAATCATTTAGAACCTCAGTTAACAGGCCGCTATGACATAGATTTTTACAGGATTAGCTTTGATTGTCATTGCTGACAGATTTCCCAAAATCCCTCAGTGGGGCGACTCAGGGCCACTTACACAGTGATTCAACTGTCAGCAAACCCCACTGAGATCCAGTTAAAGCTGATACAGAGCTCACTCGCACTGCACAACACAATCCTGCTTTTTTGTTGTTAGGCAACCACAGTTTCACCAGAGGATCATCTCGCTGCCTGTGGATGATGTATCCTTATTGTTCCTTATAAAAGGAATGGAAATGTCACTGTCAATTTGAGGTGGTGTTTCAGGCTCCTGTTACACGGTTTAGCATAGAAGCCAAATGTGAGACAATAAGCTGATGAAAAACTTTATCGATAATTATGAGTATATTGCTTGAGTAGAATTTTCTAGCACTGAAGGGTTATTAGAAGAATCCCCCCATAACCTCATTATGTTAAAAAAAAGAAAAAGAAAAAGAAAAAGATGTCATGTCACGCGCTCATTGCCTCACAGTGGCCTAATTCTTGACATGTTTTCACCCCTCACTTCATTTGACGGTGGTCATAACTGCAGAGAAAACAAAGAAATACTTTAAGGAAACACCATAAATTTGGAAAGGATGATGAACAACTGTCAACAAATAATGACAGTCACTATTAAAAACCGAAGCGACCCTCTCGCCACAAGCCTCTCTGGAGGGGGACGAGGGAAGCCAAGAATAAATTGCCTGTCTGTAGTCATTTGAATGCAACATTTAGCTGTGATTTATGTGAAGGCAGAAAGGCATTATGAGAAAACATTTTCCAAGTGCAACAGCTTGCAGCAATTTACATTATATGGGGGGAAAACCGCTGAAACAAATATTTGACTGGCCTCCTATAATGAAATGGATATATTTATACACACTGAATTGAGTCAAAGGCTCTGTAACGAACGCACGGCTTCACCAAAGGACCTCTTTGCGTTCTTGTAGTAAACATTTTACTGATGCTTCAGGGGCCTCCAATGAAAGTTATTAGAGCCATAATTCTTCCAGCGGGCCAAGAGATAGAACGATAATCCACATAAAGAGAGAGAAGATATGCTAGAGGGACTCTATTTGTATCAGGGACAGAAAGAGATTCAGAGATTTACAAATTCAATTTCAATGACCTATAAGCAGAAATACACTGGCTTTGCTCTTCCAATTAGTGTACTGACTGTGTACTCTTTGACGGACCACTTTTCCTTTTCTATAAACAGCAAGGGAAAGTACATATATTTGCAGCCTGCTCAACTTCAATAAAACATTATAAATAAAATTAAACATGTGATATGTACATATGATGGGTATGTTAAAAGCTGATTCTGATAGTGTGTTAAAAATGGCATCAATAAATATTTTTAAATTAACATTTACAAATAAGTAAATATATGAAAAAGTGCTACTGATGATAATGAGCCCATAGAAACATCACCCAGTTTAGTAATTTCCTTTAGGTTTAAGAGCATTTTATTATCTTTCAGCTCATTGTTTTGGTTTTATGATTTGCAGCTTTGATTTGCTCTGTTTAAACAACACAGACAAGTATCTATTTTCAAGAAAACTGTTCTAAAAATAAAAAAATTAAATCACATGTGAAACGACCCATGAAATGGCCTCTGAATTGGCATATAGGTGGGTTGGAGGAGCACAAAAACACAGGACTTTTAATGAGGCCGCTGGAATTTGCCTGTCGTGTGGGACTAATGTTTATGTTTTGCTGTTGCTTGCCGTTAACTTTCAGTTTATTCCCTGTTTGGTTAGGTTTAGGCACAAAACATTCTCAATTTTCAGGGTTATTGGGTGCTGAACTCTGCATCATGCAAAAGTGACAACACCACTGCACATTTTGTGTGCACATGTTTAACCTTATAACTTTAAAATCCAACTATACAATTCAATAACAGTTTTCACAAACAAATAATGGAGTAATTTTTTCTGGGGGAAGAGCGCCTAGAAAAACATTAATGTATCCTGCCTGCCCAGCAGGTATATATATGGTCTCAAACTGATTAATATGTTAGAGTAGACAAAAAAAAAAATTTAAATCAAAGCTAAAACCAGTCAATATTCTGCTGAGACTCACTATGAATAAAATTAAATAATTAAACATTCTCTTGTGTATCTGTTCAGTATTTTCAGCAGCATTTCTATATTATTATTTCCTAGCTAGAAAGTAAATCATGCTAAGTGTTACCAGTAAACTTGTCATTTTTTAAATTGGCAAGATGATGTGTTACAGATGGTTAAGACCGATAAACAACTATCTTGTCTGTACAGCATGAATGAAGCCACACACACAGACACACACGCAAAACACATTTGTTAGCAAGCATGCAGAACCTCCGTACTCCTCATGCACAGGCGAGAAGATGAACAGAGGACTCTAATTAATATGTCACACAAAAAATATTTTAATGACTTACAAATGGGGGTGACTGCACGCTGCCCTATGCCATTTATTTACAGTGAGGCTGAGACTTACTGGCATGAGGCAACACATACAGCAAATTCTTAGACGTCTAAATTAGAGGGGGCCTGAAGTGTCGCGGCTTCAGATACATGTGTGTAACCCCTGTGGTCTCCAAGCCCCCTCCTTCCAATCTGTGTCTTCCCTAATCAATGCCAAATGGAGATTTTTTTTTCCCCCTCTCTTCCCCGGCTTAGAAGATAGAGGCAGCCAGACAGAGAGAGGAAGGAAGTCATTCAATGAAATGCATTCAGTGAAAGCCTTCAATTTTGATTTTTTACCCTCCTACCCCTCACCTTCCACATAAACGCAGCAGCTCTTACAATTACCAGCGCTTTCATGTGTCCCAGTCAGTGGTTGATGGGAAAAGAGGACCGACTGCTTATAAGTATGTGGCATTTGTTTAGGTGCCGCGGGGTCCTAAAGTTGTAATGCACATTGTCATATTAGCAGCACAAAAGAGCTAGTTCTATATTCTATTAGATATCTTAATCGTGTGATTATGAAAATGCAATTCGAAAATAAACTACATCAGCACATCTTTGTCCATTTGAAGCTGTCTGAGGTGCCCTTTAAAGGGAACATGATGCATAGACGGACTGAGCAACCATTACTGCACTTTTAATCTCATTTGCACCTAATGCCACAGTTAAAGTATTCCACACGTCACCCAGCATATGCTAGTGATTATTAATTAGTGTTTTGCCTGAATTTTAATAAGAGGGAGAACCAGTAAAAACCCTCACCCACATACCCAAGGCAAATGCCTACAATTAAAGTTTACTATGTGTTTGTTTTTCAATAGCTGCTTTTTTTTTAATGCTCGACTGATGCAACAGCTTGGCAGACATACACAGGGAGCAGCTAAAGTTCCTCGTTTCCTGCAAGATGAACAGAGCCGCAGAGTGAGCCCGGACTGAGGAGAGTGACGTTCAAAGACGATGCCACTGCGTAAATGAACCAGTCGAGATGAACAGGAGGATGTGACAGACTGACAGCACGTTGCAAAGGTTACCTTAGTCCCAGCTAAAAACACAAAGCAGCAGCACCAACAAGCAATTTGTTTGGGATGTAAACTAATAAATCCATACCTCACTCAAGCATAATTTTTTAAGCACTCTAGTCTTGTGTTCATGATATTCTTTATAATCCTTATAGCACAATTTTAAGAGCAGTGTATTAGATGGCATCCTGTTTATGAGATAAGTGCTCACATCCCTTTTTTATAATGGGAATGATGTTACAGTAACTACATTATGGGGCTACTAATAAGCTGTAACAAATAAATTATTACCTATATGATGACATGTATATTGTAAAACTGTTATATTCTATAAGTAACTTATTGTTACCATGACATATTGAATGTATAACTAAAGCTTTCATAGAACTCCTTTTTTTTCAGAGAAAATCAGTGCTCAGTGTATCCTGATTACAGTTAACACAGAAAGATTATAGTTTACTTTGACACAATTCCAAATACACCAACTTACTGCCACAGATGCTCACTAGCTCGTGAATTGTGTATTCTTCCACAGCAACAAGTCCCCTCCTCCAAGTTTTACTCGTGAGTAAAAATTTAAAAACTATCAAAGAAATTGTTAAGCCGTTGTTTGTTTTTTTTTGACCTTTTTCTAGAAAGGTTCTGTCTAAATAAATTTTGCTTGCTTACTTATTGCGTATATAAATATAGAAAAACTAACTTAACTGGTGACTCAAAAAAATGTAAC
>VUQK01005147.1:23045-42360 GCA_015106715.1 Bujurquina vittata | reverse complement strand
AAAAATATATACAGAAAAAATGTATTAGAATACAGACATCTTCAGATACAGGTATATTATTTTTACAATATATACATTGTAAAAATAATATACACAAAATGATGGAGATGGTGAGTCTTTCATGATATGCACAGAGATGTGGGTATTGTGCATTTAGAGTAGGGATGTGTGTGAGTTCAGAGTAGTGATTGCTCTGGCAAAGAAACTGTTCTTGAGTCTGTTTGTTCTGGCTTTGATGCATCTGTAGCGCCTGCCAGAGGGCAGCAGGTCAAACAGTTCAAAGCCAGGGTGGGAGCTGTCCTTTATGATGTTCTGGGCTCTGCTGAGACAGCGGGAGGTGTATATATCCGCTATGGAGGGGAGAGGGCAGCCAACGATTCTTTGTGCTGTCTTGACTACCCTCTGAAGCCTCACCCTTTGTTGTTCTCTGAACACCAGGCTGTCAGCTTCAGGACCTCCTCTCTGTAGGCTGCCTCGTCTCCCCTTGAGATGAGTCCGACCACTGTGGTGTCGTCAGCAAATTTTAGGTGAAAATGTTGTAATTTTAGTCCCTTTCACAAAATTACACATTAAAAATGAACTCTCAAGGGAACACATGGCAACTTTGACAAGACACCCTAGGAATGAACCCTGGTTTAGAAATATAAGAAATCATTGTGGATTTTTTTTTCTTCAGCTCTTGACAACAAATTCAAATCTCCTTTGTCCTTTAAGAGGTCAATTTCCAGTTCGCTCAAAAAAAAGAGCAAATTATCCATTAACCATTGTTCATGGTCTTTAGAATTAATTTAATTAAAGCTAAAAGGTCCATTGTTTATCAGATAATACAGCTTTTGTACTGCAAGGATACATGTTCTGTCCTAAATAATACAGTGATCATTATGAAAAGTGACAACTTCATTAAGGTGAAAGAAAGAAAGAAAGAAAGAAAGAAAGAAAGAAAGAAAGAAAAAAAGAAAGAAAGAAAGAAAGAAAGAATCTGGGCTTTTTGTTATATGAATTACCTTGATATTGTTGAGTATTGTTGACAGCATAGAGAAACTGTTTTATGCTGTAATATTAAAAAGTTATGAAAAAGAGCAATTAAATATGCTGGTGCTTTTTTTAAATTAGAAAAGGCTCTTCTGGTTGCCTGGAGATGTCTCACTGTTGTTATTATGTAACTCCCAGTGAACTCCTGTTAGCTACTATTACACAGTTGCATGTTTTCATCAGTTGTTACTGTGAACAGGGAGAGCTGGAGATTTCTGCTTGCATTTGTGCATGAACACCATGGGTTATATAACAAGGGTATGTTTAGTTTGCTTGAAACTGGAAAGACAAGAATTTTAATTATTGATAATAATATCTATCCCCTCTAAATAATTAAGAAAATGCACTTTTATAGAATGAGATAGAAAGATATTTTGGACATCCAGACTATCCTCCAAAAGTCAACCAATCGAACTGTGTTTGAATGCAACTATTTTTTATGTGGCATTTCTGTCCAAATATAGGCATACAGTCTGTGGAACAATGATGGCATGAAGATTGGTGGTAATACAGTAGCTGGAAATGTAGATTTGATTTTTTAAAGTCCAAAACTAATTACTTTATATTATTGTTATTTTATTTATTTTAGATATATTTAATTATTTTTATTTTAATGTTTTTTATTTTAGGATAGAAGGAAGGCATTTTATATATATTGGCAAAAATGCAGATTAAAATAGTAGAAAACGGATCTTTAAAAAAATGCAACTATGCAACCCTTAAAGAGAGGACATCTGTTTTTATAGTTGGTGAAAATTTGGCTGAAAAATATGGCTGAAAAAAAAGGCTTCCCATACACATCCAAACTCTTCTTGCTTTGGAAGTGACTTGAAAACAGCTGAACACCTCAGCTTTTTGTACTTCTTGAATTCACAATAAAATCACAAAATCAATTTGAATGTTTAAATCTACCTTTAAAATATATCAAAAGAATACCTAAAATACAATAAGTTTTTTTTTATTATCTTTTAAATCAGATTTTTATTCATTGAAAATGAGATAGGGCAGCACAGTGGTTAGTACCGCCTCACAGCAAGACGGTCCTTGGTTCAAATCCACGTTGGCCAGGGCCTTCCAGTGTGGAGTTTGCAAGTTCTCCTAATAGTACTCCAGTTTCCTCCTACAGTCCGATTCAGTAGGCCCTAATATGCAAGCCTGTTTAAATCATGATCACAGGCATTCATTGTGCCCAAGAGGGACATCCCATCATGTTGATGGGAGTTGTAAACTTTCTGTCTCTGTGAGAGAGAAATTTTCACAGAGATATGCCTCTTATTGAGGCACTCATGGTTAGATACCTGTTCTTTGTGCTTTAAATCTATTAATCTTAATGCACATGGTTTCTCTTATGGGAATGTCTCTGTGTTTCCATGGAGGAGGTGGCTGAGGAGAGGGAGGTATGGGCTTCTCTGCTTAGGCTTCTGTCCCTGCAACCCCGCCCCGGATAAGTGGAAGAAAATGGATGGAGGGATGGATGGAAGTTTTTCGTATGACTTCAAAACTAGTGGCAGTCCACAGATTTTATTTATTTATTTTTTACCGTTTTCTCCTCTGACCTGATGGTCGCTCAAGGAATCCCAAACTATTAGATGGTTGATAACTGTAATCAATAAAAGCATTTCAAAGACACAAGGGTGATACCCCAGTGGTAAGAAACGCCTGCATTCAGAGCTGTAGGTTTGACTTTTACAAGGCAGAGAAATGGTCCACTCCTCAAGCAGTGTTAGGAAGTGCACATAAAATACATTTATTCTTCTGCAATTCAAAGCTGCTGGAACACTGTAGTGTTGCTGGGTGCTATCATGTATTGACTTCTGTCACTGAGTTAGGAGCTGGGTTTCCATTAGGGAAATCATTCAAGCTGAGAATGAGGGTCTGCTTCAGGCCACCCTGCACACACAGACCACAAGGGTGCTATTATTACAACCTTTTATATTAATGCTCTTTCCTTAAGCTCATCAAGAGCTAGCCGGAGTATGCATTCATGATTTAATACTTTTAACACTTTTGGATTATAAGACTTGCACCTGTCGTGTTCTTAATATTCTCACTGATCTAATCCATTCTGAATGGACAAGAGCACTTTGTGAAAATGTGCAGTGTGCTCTGTGAGTCCATACCTTTCCTACTTCTTCTTTTGATTGCTCCCTTTATGGGTTGCCATAGCAGATCTTCTTCCTTCATCTCACCCAATCTTCAGCATCCTCCTCTGTCACACCAGCTTTGCATAGTTGTCCAAATATAGTTAATTTAACAGCTTGGGTGACAATTTTTTTGGTGAAATATCAAACTTTATCTAAAGCTTCTTTCAGGTATAAACTCTGGAAATAATGCGAATCAGGTTGAGACATTGTCTAAATTCACCACAGTTACCATTGCTTACAATATTATAAGAAGCAACAGCTCAAACCTTGACTTGACTAAACCCTCTGTTGTGTATTGAAATAAAAGCGCTGTATGGCAAAAGAATGAATGTTTATTCTGATCATAAAAAAAATGAGGATTCATCTGGAACAACTGCAGATTGATTAAAACAGATCTATAAACGCATATTATTTACATTTACTTCAGTGAAAAGCAACAGACTATTTCATTTAACTGCATTACTGCACATTGTATTACAGTGTATTTATTCCTGCAAGGCAGCATGCTGGAATTAGCCTGTAACAGAGCAGTCCCCCAACTTCACCGAGGACAATTCTGTTTGTAGTGCCAGTAACTACACATAGCCAGACCAACAGTGTAAGGTTTGCACAAAACCTGACAATTGGATGGCAGCATATGGTGAGTCAACCTGCCTCAGTGTTTGCACATATACTACAAGCCACTTCAGAAGGTTGACTTCCGTCTCAAGACTGTTGCGCCCTCCCCCACTCACACACACTATATCTACCACGTACACAACACCCGTCTCGCTCTAAACACCTCTCTCTGTCATGTTATTTTTGTTTCTATTATTTTGTGTGATATAGATGCCCACATAGTTCCCATGGCAACGGGAAAATGTCTCTGACTAGAATACACACACAGGAAAGGGAGAAAAGGAACGTATCGACTTTAAAAAAAAAAAAAACACCCCCTGCATTATCAGTGTAGTTGGGCTTTTAAAATATTAATAAAAATTTAGCTGTGAGAGGTTTTTGTTCTGTGGAAGAGCATCTGATCACAGCTGAATGATTTTTCTCTGACCTCTTGCACTGAGGTTTGTAATGACAGGTGTGTACGTGAGGGAATAGAAGATATAAGTGTGTGTCGCATTCACGATAGCTGTTTTCAGGGTCACCGACCAAAGACCCGAGGGACTGGGTATTGTTCCGAGCGAAGACTTGTACCTGTAACCTTCCTTGTCCTTCTTTTCTGTGTGCACACGTGTGTGAGAGCCGGTGTATATGCGTCCACCTGTGGTGTACACAGAGGGAGAGGCATTAAAAGATTGCATCTGACCCCACTGAGTAATAACTTCTCGCTGTGTGTCAGGGAGGAGGACTAGCTTTATCTGTGCCTGGCAGTCTTTCTTTCTTTCACTTTTACCCCCCCACCCCGTTGTTTTTGCTTCTCTTTCTGTTGTCATAAGTAAGAGAACATCTCCTATCTCTCAAACGTCTCGTTCCTGTAAGGGCATATCGTTCTGATTACAGTACTTTACATACAAAGGGGTGTAGGCCTTAACATCATCATCATAAAGCATTTCTCCTGATATTAAAAGTATAAATGTATGCTACAAATGTTGCATATAGGTATAAATCCAAGTATGCAACTTCCTGACACGTGCGAAGGATGAGGCAGAAAGATGCTACATGTGTTAGCTGCCTACAACACAATTAAGAAATCATTTATAATATAACCAGTTCATTTTTCTCCGGACCAAATGACTTGCATGTTAATTGTCTCAGCCAAATATTTTTTATATTCATCTGCAGTGAGACACTCTGGTCCATCTACATCTCGTTCCTGTGCTTCCGTCCCCGCCGTCTGCCCTCAGGCTACTTCATATTAGGAAAGACTCACTATCTTGAAGCTTGGCAATAATACAAAAATATTGAATAATAACCTGTAACCAAAAGCATAAGTCAGATAGAGACAAAGCCTGAGACACTTGGTGTAATTAGAGAACAAATATATTGACTTGGATTTGTGTTAATCTGCAATCCAATGGGTACCGATTTTGCAGACAGAATCTGTCAGAGACAGTTTTTAATTGTGACAAATTTTCCTTACTAAAGCATCAGGGATATATATATATATAAAATTCTTCTCATTAATTTAACAAAAAGAACCATATAAATCCAAATCACTCTATCCCAACATGAGTGGGTCACTACTGCCTTTTTTCAGCATCAAACAGTGACATAAAAAAAACCAAAAAACTTCAAGATGTTATGGCAACACATTTCTTATTTCACATCTTTCTGCAAGTTTAGTGTTAGTTTACGCTCACTAACCATTTTGATAAGTACCTTTTGCTGATACTGAGTTGGATCCCACTTTTGCCATCAGAACTGCTTTAATTCTTGGCATAGATTCAACAAGGTTCTTCAAAGCATTCCTCAGAGATTTGGTCCATATTTGTGCATTCAAAGAGGCTCTTCTGCATACCTTGGTTGTAATCAGTGGTTATTGTGGTTACTGTTGCCTTCGGCTGACCTTGAAACAGTCTGGGCATTCTCCTCTGACCTCTGACATCAACAAGACATTTTTGGCAAGAAAACTTTCCCAGACCATTCGCTGTAAACCCTAGAGATGGTTGTGTGGGAAAATACCCCTAGATGAGCAGTTTAGGTGATTGGATACTCAGTGGATTGCACATATTCTGCTGTTGTGGGTTGATTGTGGGTCTTTCTGCCTTTGGTTCTGTCTTTACTAAGTAAAATGCAGCTTGATCTGGTTGAAATCAGGTTATTGCAAAATATCTTCTTCACGTTGAGAAAAAATCTTTTCTCAGCAACATGCTTTATCCCCATTTTAAGGCTCATTTTGAACTTTAACAGGTTGTCTTGACTATATTTACATTCTTACATGAATTTGATTGGCTGATTCAATATTAGTGTTAACTAGAAGTTGAATAGGTGTACCTAACAAAATGGCTGGTGAGTGTGCATATGCATACAGTTTACACACATAGATACACACTGGCAGTATAGCAAACTGTGCGGCAGAATGGCTGTGCAGTTTCTTTTCCTGTAATTATGATGTTTCTTAAACGAATTGGTTCACAGGAAATAAAAATGGGAAAATGGGAAGTGATGCTGGTTTCTACCTCTGAAAAAACAGGAGAGAGCTCCCAGTATATCATTCAAGGTGATCACTGGACCTTGCTGTGGCTTGATGGGACTCTGTCTTTACTGTAAAGAGGATTTCTTGGGGTATGCATCCAGCAGTGAAGCACATACACACAATATCAGGGCAGTCACAGTGAGGATAAAAGGAGCCATTTTGCCCTGTTGTGTGAAGGCCTCAGCAGCATTCACCCCCACTGTTTAACACTCATACCCTGCAGAGAGACTTGCAAACACACAAGGACAGACATAAATTGGATAACATGAATTTATTTAAAGGAAACCTTTTATGCTCATTCTCGACTCCATATTTTTTTATTCTTAGACTCTATTTGAATAACTTTTCATGATCCACATATCAAAATAATTTAATTTTATACTGGGGCTTTCGGAGCTCCTCAGTTTATGTTCTGATATGAGCTGTTTTATTTCCTTCCTTTAAGTCATGTGTTTTCTGATTGGATTTAGGTTTAATCGGCAGGATTAAAAAGCAGGTGGGTGGTGCTTTTGAGCTCACAGCCAGAACTGTAGACCTAAGATGACCATATTCAGGATGACACTGTATGATGTCACTCTCACTGACATCATTTAGTGCCTAGAGTAGGATAAACTGTTGGAAACTGTTTAGATCAGTCTAGAGTGTGAGCTTTCGGCTCTGAGATTACTTGTACATGTGATGGCCACGTTTTTGTTTAATATGAGAATCCAAAGTATATGAAATAAGGAAAAGAATAATATGTCCCATTTACTGTACGTGCAGCAGTACATGGAGCACTTTCAGGTGTATAGACTTCTAATACTAATATACTAGGCTGAATCTTGAGAGGTGAACGTGCTTCAGTACTTGTCTATTTTACTATGGTTGCAATAAAAATGTTCTGTCATAACAGAAAATAATGAAAATGCAAGACAATAATGTGGGTTCATTGAGGCTGTTAATTTTATCATCAACAAGCTAAAAGACACAATTACCAATGGCAAGGAGTGCTGAGGGAAAATACTATTAATGAATTACTGCAATCACATCACAGTTTTCTTCAAAACATTCATGCAAATTGCTAGAAAAATTTTGAATAAATTTTGAGTGTGCCAATGCACCTCCTGCCAGTTGAGTTGTCAGCAGCCAGTAGGAGCTAGCAGAAGCTAAGAATTGCTTTCTGCAGGTTGCAAGAAATAGCGGGAGCACATAGGTACTAGGAAAAAAAGCTAGATGAACAGGTGCTGAACGGTCTTTTAATTCCAATTCCAATTTTAATTTTAATCTTATTTTGACTAATTTTGAAATGCCAAAACATTCACAGACATCCTGTTTACATGGCATTAGTCACAGCAGTAGTAGTAAATATATCATCAGACTAATGAAGAGCAGGCTTGAACCTCATCAAGCGGCTGGATGCAAAGTCAGCGGATAATCAGTCACTAGGATGCAGTCTGAAAGATCTAGAATCTATGAACCAAAGTCCACGCTTGTTACATGCCGTTTATCTTCCAGTGGGTACAAGAAAGGCAATTTCAGAATGGATTTGCTAACTATCAGCTGTAGTATCGTCTAGTTTTGATTGTGTCTGTTCTGTTGTGTTTTTCTTAAATTTATCTGCATGCATAAACAAGGAATACCGTACGGAGATCTTGACCAGACCAGCAGTGCCATTTCTGAATGGCTGCAGAGGACATAAAAGTTTTTTCACCACAGGCTGTTCCAGATAGGTTTAGTGAACATGCTGAGTTTGTTAACCCTGAAACGAGGGACACTTTTGCTGCACCAGAAAGAGAGCTATCTTCGACCCGCTCAACCTAAGCTCCTCGCTAGCTTTTCTTCAACAAACTCTGAGTTTCTGTCTTACTCTTCCCTTCCTGCTATACTGTAGATGACACTTTAGCACCTCATTCATGCACTTGATGTCAAAGCATATAGCAAAGGGCATTCATTTGTACAAGTTTCTATTTTTATAAACACTGCTTAGATATCAGTTTGTTATATTTATCATGAGAGCTTTTATAATCAGTGTAAGCACCGAGACAGCAATCACTGGACTTTATAGATTTATTATCAGCTCAGAATAAAATCTATGTCTACCTCTGACTCTGTAGACAGTGAGGCAGCTGTTGGGTTGTCAGTTAGTTCCCCTGCACTGGAATATTTACTGTATGTTACTGTACCAATCACTGTTCTGTATGAAGCTTAAATACATAATACATTGATCAATGATCAGTCATTTGTTGTGTTGCAATCAGTTACACTGGTGGAAAAATGCCTCTCAGAGATGGCATCTTGTGAATATTTGAGCAAAGATGAAATGACTTTAAGATTCTAAAGCTGGATTAAATGTACTTTAAAGAGAGTTTTTGAATGCAGGCTTCAGGCAGACTTACTGTATTCTGATTGCAATTCATGTTATGTTCAAATGCTGAAATACAGTCATTAAATGATGCCGAGCACTGTTTTGAAAGGTAAAATGTCTAGAAATTTAAAGTCCTAACCTCACCACTGTTTCCACTGAAAATCATTCAAATCAGTCTAAATAACAGGTCTAAATAATATCATAGGTCCATACGTAAATTGGCAGGCACTCATATTGCTTGGTCCACTGGATTAAAATGGAGGCTCTGCACCTTATTTAGTCATTGCCATGGTGAATCAAGGTATGTGAGCTCCAATGATGATGGCTATCTGCCCCTGCTCACGTCCATGCTTAACTCAGAGTGGTCGTACTAAGAATTGATTGAACTAACTGTAATCACTCTTTCTGGAGTGGACTGTCTTCCATCTCAGAGTTAATCATCTCGTAGTTTGAAGATAGGTTTTGTTAAACCTGCTTTCTGGGAAAAGATCCATTTTTTCCTACCAACAAAGATGAGCTGATAGCAGTGTGCTCTTGAGTCATTTGGAGTGTAGTACTATGGTCAGACCAATGTTTTAAGTAAGTTTCGAAGGACCAAGCTCTATATTATTGGAACATTATCCACCTACTCAGCAAATTTTAATAAGTTCTTCCTTTAGTCCTGACAAACATACAAACAAATCATAAGGACACTGAGGGAGCAAGCCCTCTGCCAAGGCCAGTGTCATATTTTGGAATTCTGAAGTGATCTGTACTCAAAATTTAATAGTTTATCTTATTCCTATTTTCCATGCTCTTTCCATTGGTAATTTTTGCTTAATCATATTTTTTTTTAAAACACAAAAAAACAAGCAGCACCTATTCTGTCTTGTTGGATAAGAAATGACAATGAAAACATACATTCTCCAAAGTTCTTGGCTTGCTGGGAGAATAAATGCAAGAATAATTGAGGACATTAAGAGTTTGTGTCATCCACGATGTGATCCCAACCACAGTATTTATTGCCAGTGAAAACCTGCAGGCCTTTGGGCCTCAGTGACACATGGCAGGGACTCACTGCCCCTCGACATAATGCTGCACCTGGATAAATAACAGTTTATGTTTCCATGCCCATCATCCCACACCAGTTCATATCTGCAGTTACACTGGTCATTCCCCTGCCTGCAACACCCAGCACCACATCAGCAATATTAAATAAGCACAGGCCTGGCAAGCCCTTCTTTTATTTATCTCCCAAGCCTTATCATCCATGAAAAGTGCTGAAAATGTGTGGATCAGGGGGCTCCCCATAGTAGTAGTAAACCATCCATCCATCAACACATTCTCTCATAAAACTACTTCTCTTATCTTTTCCTGTCCTTCCTTAACCCACCGCTGGATCTTAATAGCTGGTGACACTACTGGCACTGGGGAGAAGACAGCCGCCTCTCTGTCTCACCTAGGATGATAGATGGAAGATGCTAAGGTTATCACATTGCATGAGTGCTGATGCTTGGATGTTTGCGTGTGGTGTTCTTAGAGGCGCAAATTTGTTCAGCTGATCTAAGAAGTTTGTCTGGAACTTAAATGGGAGTATTTCAGGCCAAAGTGCAGGTTAGACTAATATATAGAATATGACAGTATTGAAAGGTAGTAAACAGTAATACTTGCACAAAACACTGAGCTGTAGGCTACGTAACATTGATAAATACTGGATATCAAATGTTTTTACTTCACTGATTTTGCTGTAGGTATTACAATAAATAAATAAAATTGTACACTCATGTGGATGTTGGATCATGGCAGTAACCTACATAGGAAATTACCAGGAGACAATCCACATATTAACAGGTATTACCACAGTGCAGCAGTCAATCCTGGTTCTTGGTGGTGTTGGAGTTTTTCCTCCTCACCTTTGCTCATAAGGCTTTACCTTACAGTATAAACCTCCTTGAGGTGCCTGTTGTTGTGATTTGGCTCTATGCAGTAAATAAACCTGAAGTGAATTGAATTGAACATAGGCACCAAGAATCTGGAGTAATCCACAAATTAGGAAGACCTAGCTAGCAGGAAAGCAAAACCAATGTACTGTATGACTGAAACCAGACAAACTCAGAGGTTCCAGAGTGGTCTGGTTGGCATCCTTGGCTGCAGTTCAGCATGTACAGGAAGTGTCGAGGGCAATTAATTTGAGCAGAAACTGGAATCAGCATCAGCTCAGCAGAGTGTATTGAGCGGATGATGCAGGTCTATACAGGTATGTAATTCTGAAGTGTTAGCAGTGACTATGTTTACTCATCAGGCTACCACCACCTGCACTGCTTGAGGGACAGGGATTTATAACACAGTATTTCAATTAGTTTTTAGCACTATTTAAGTTATACTGTATAGTCATTCGCTGGCAACAGCTGTCAGTAGTTTAGTAACATAGAGAAACTACTCGAGTTGCATTTTTGCAGTCTGCAGTGGTATGCTAAGATTTTCTTTTGTTTAGTGTCTTTAATGGTTTAATTTAAATTCTGTTGAACTTTCAGACCCATGTTTTACACTGGTGGTATATTTCCATTACCAGAGAGCTTACTTATGTATTTTTCAAATCCTCTGGACAGGACAGTGAATAAAAACATACAATAAAAGAGATGGGGAACATGCGGCTCAGGGTGTGATTTTTCTCTTTGTCTTTGTGTGTCATGGGCCCTGGATTTGATTGTCTGTTTCAATATTGAATTCAGAGATTTTTTGGCTCCTGTTTAACTTTAATGTTATTTTTCCTTTTAGTTTTTTTTTCTTTTGTGATCATGTTCCTGTTTTCTGTCTTGATTTTGTTATAATTAGTCTCCTCAGTGTTTTCCAATTTTCCTGCTCCTGTGTTTTGTCCAAGTTTTAATAATGTTGCCCTTCTGTTTTCCCCCTGAATTTTATGTTTCATGTTTTTCATATTCCAGTGTCTCCTTGTTTCAGATTTTTTTGCTTTAATAGATTGTTCTTGTGTCTTACTGTCCTCTTGGTTGAGTTGTTTGTGTAGGTTCTGCCATGTGCTGTATTTCACTTTCCTTATTTCTTATTTCTGGACTTTGCTTTTCATTTAAGTCATTCAGCCTCCAGCGTACTGCATTCAGGTCCTCACCTCTGCACTCCACACCCTTTCTGACATTGTGTATGTTTGAATACATGTATTGAAGTGTTCACAGTGGTTTTTGTAATTGCGTTTGCTTTATAAAACTCTGCAGCACACAGAAATGATAAAATACTAATGCTGTGCATACTATTACATCTGTTTGAAAGAAGCTGTAGAGTCAAAGGTTGCTGTACTGCCTCTTCACATTAGCATCTCCTTTGGAGTTTTGGGAATTCTGTCATGTCATGTTTTCTGTGCTTTGCTTCCTACCAGGCCTTTCACACAATGTGCCCACTGTCCTTACACCTCCTCTGTCTGCCAGACATTTTTAAGTTGTGAGATGTAATGCTGTGAATATTAGGTCATCTGTAACAAATGTGACAAGTGGATGGGGGCTGAGAGGCTTGGGGTAAAGGGTTATTGACCTCCTACCTGTAATATTAATTCTGGAGGGTGCTTGTGTGAGTTTGTCATGTCTGTGTCCATGCTGTTAAATTTTTGAATGTGTAATGGTGGGCTTCACAAGTTCACTCTGGTTCCTGGTTTTGAACTTGGTTCCCAGGAGCAGAAACAGACTAGAACCTGATTGAGCTGAAACCAACTCCTGGTGGCATTTTTGTTCTCTTGTTCCGTCACTCCCACTGTTTGTCTCATTTTTTGGGTTCTATTAGATTTAGGTCAGTTTCGCAAGAGGGTTTTTTTTTCATGGCGCATTATAGGTTTGCTTTCCCTTGGTGTTTTTGCAAGGGTCCAAAATTTGAGGATTTCATAATTATTCCTCCATGGTTAATACATATTTAGAATGATCTTCATTGGAATATGATTGACATTTTTCTCAAAAAAGGTCTGCGCATAATCCTCTAGGTAATTTTCAACGTCTGTGAATTCCTGAAACAAATTTCATGGCATTTTCACATATTTAATTTTGTGTCACTTTGGCCAAGGGTGTTTAACTAGCACCGGGCTGTCATTCCAACCAATACCACCGTTCCAAAGGATTAACAAAAATGAATATTTCTTTCTGTTTTATTTTACCATTTGCTGGGGGAAGGGGGCTGTTTGGTGTCATTATCTAGGCTCCCCATATTAAACATTTAAAATAAATGCTTTGGTTTACCTGTGTTATTGAAGTTCTTCCTTCAAAAATGATGCGTGTTTAACCACCGAAAAAAGCAGTTTAATAGAATCCAGCAGCTCTTCAGCTAATGCAGTCATATGCTAACTGACAGACTCGCTGTGAGTCAGATCGGAAATATTTTCTCATTAACATTTACACAAAAGGCTGGCGCTCTCAACTCTAAACCTAATAAATATGAAAAAGATGCAAACTCATGGATATTTTAAAGGATATTTGCACTTGGAATTGCGTAATTTATTGCCTCTTTATGTCCACTGCAGTTAACAATGGGCACATTATCGTGATTAGTCCATTCCCATCAGTGTAAATACTGATGACAGTTTTGTGCTAAAATACTCACCTTGTTGATGGCTGCTGTGCACACCAAGAAGGACGCATTCAGTCTTATAAAAGTCCTTTTTTTCAAACATTTTACTCATTTACTCATTCAGAATGCTTCTTTTATAAGCACAGGGAAATGTGTAAGAGTTTTACTGTCATTCCATTGCATTCATAATTAATTAATTTGAATGTAAAAACACATATTAACCACACTGTCACAGGTTAAATCAAAGCTCACAATACCCAGCACGTCACCACATGTATACATGTATATATACATGCATTCTGATGGCATGTCATACAACAGTGGCAGTATTATTATATCTTACCATGACGCTATAAGCATTCAAAACAGTTTTTATAATTTTGGTTCTATGTGCCACCACAACCAGTCTGACATGAACCAATCAAAATACAGTTGAATTACAGAGTTTCAGCTTTAATTTCAAGAGTTCATTAAACCATTGCATTTACTGTTAAGCAATTGCAACATTTATTTTTCGTGACATTTACTTTTCTTGAGCCCCTCATACTCAGGGGACACATCGACATTATCAAAACAAAGTGCTGCATCCCTTTGTGATGCTTTGCCAGGCTTTTATTGTGTGTACTGTATATTCAGCTGTTCACATTTTCTGCAATTTTGCCTCTGTACACCACCAGAGTGGAGTTTAAACCAAACAACCAAGATGTGATTGAAGCGCGGACTTTCAGCTTCAATGAAATGGATTTAGCTAAAGTATTGCATTGTTTTGGAATTACAGCCAATTTTAAACAGTCGTCCTTTTTTAGAGGCTCAAACTTAATTGGAAAAACTAAGATAATTTTAAATCTGAGGGTTGTTTTTAATACTGGGATGGAAATCCTTTGCAGTCAGTGGCTGTCAGCGGCAGAAGTCCAGAATCCATGCACATCACCAGATGGTATGTTTCCTCCCTTGAGATGTTCTGCGAGGCCTTTACTGCAGCCACTTTCAGCTGCTGCTTGTTTGTGGGTCTTTCTGCTTTCAGTTTTGTCTTCTGTAATTGAAAAGCATGCTCTGTTTGGTTGAAAACATGTGACTGACCTAGCCATTGAAGAATTTTTTTCTTTTCTTTTTTTTTGCTTTGTGAAACTCTTGAATTGCTTTTGCAGTTTGCTTTGGGTCGTTGTCCATTTGCACTGTGATGCACTGTCTGATAAGTTTTGCAGTATTTGGCTGAATCTGAGCAGAGAGTATAGCCCTGTACACTTAACAGTTCATCCTGCTTCTTCTATCAACAGTCACATCACAAATAAACAGCAGTTTTCCCATTCCAATGGCAGCCATACTCTACATGCCCATGCCATAACATTGCCACCACTATGTTTGATAGTTAATGTGGTATGGTTTAGATCACGAGCTGTTTCTCTCCTTCTCCATACTTCAATCATTCTGGTCCTGTATAAAGAACTTTCTCTAGAACTGTTCAGTCTGTTTTAGAAGTTTTCTGGCAAAATCTATAGTGGCTTTCCTGTGCTTGTGTGTAACCATTGGTTTACACAATAATAACGCAATAATACGCCTACCTCCTCAAAAATGTTCTAGATTTGGCTCGATATTGTAACGGTATGTTTCTGTCATTTCACACCGCTGCTGCCTACTGTGAACATCCAGGCCTTTTTATGTTGCAAAGCTCACGACTGTACCTTTTTTCCCCATAATTTACAAAACAGCTACTTCTTGTATTTCTCTATTTCAAAATAGGTACTTTTCCTATCTCTATTTGTACAGTTTGTCTTCAATTTAATTTTATCAAATGAGGTATGCATCTTACAGCAAAGATTAAAGAGCCTCAGGGCCATTGAGCCTGCTTGTAAAGGCATAATTTATGGTATTTGAGAATTTGGTCAACACCAGTCATTTCTAAAACGAAAGAAAATATCACACTTACGGTGGAAGCCAGAAGGAAGAAATAACTGGGTCCACAGTTTACAAACGTAGAGCTGTCTTTCGCTTTTGAAATGATAACAAAATTTGTGTTGTTGAAAATAAAACCCTCATTTTCTTTTTTAAAACATCATGTCTCAAGAAACGTCATTGTTCATTATCGCTTATCTTCCTCATTCTGTGGCAGAATCAGGGCGCTGTATAGCGGTAAAATTGCTTACCAGCAATGTTAACTTTTCAGCTCATAGCTGATTGGACTCAAGTTTCAGGAACTCACACACACACACACGCACACACACAATCCCAGCTGTATGGCTAACAATCCAATAAATAATACAGTTTTACAGCAAAGGCTGGAGCCTGAGTAGGGATATGGAAATACAAAGCAGTCCTGGTTGTGTTTATCCTCGTGCCTGTGTTCATTTGTGTGGGAAAAGGGCTCCAAGTTAGTAATTTGAAGATCATTTGAAGAAGTGTTGCAGGTGCTTTATTAAGGAGGAAAATACTCTTGACATGTTTGCTGGACCTCAAGGACACAATACTGAACAGTGAACGTAAACATCACATAACTGTTTACGGGAATACTCCACGGGGTATCTTAGAGCTTCAAAAGCTTTCTCATAGTTGGCCTTGTGGTTATTTTATTCACCCACAAATGTTTTGACATTTTGAGCTAAAGTCAGGGACCACCAGCTAGCGTGTTACCCAGCAACATGGAGAAAAATCCTGTAGCACGTAGAAGTGGCTGAATTTGTTTGTAGCATTTTAAGGGGTTGTGATACTGCAGCAATAAATGTCACTACAATGGAGAGCTCCTACACAGTGTTTAGTGTTTATTGTGTTTTAGTAAAGGCACTAAGCAAAAAGAAGGGGAGAAAAATTCACAGATGCATGACACATTATAAAAGCTGGAACAGTGTCTTGGCCCATTAACGATAAAGGGGGAAGTGGGGGTTGATAGGCACGCTAATGCATATTAAGTACAACGGTATTACTGGCAGCTACCATCACTAGTCTTTATGTGAAAGAGGCTTTAATGGATAATTGATTAAGCCATAAATTAGCACCCCACAAACAAGCAAATCAAAAGAGTGAAGACAGGCAATTTCTCACTGAAACGGGAGGAGGCAATGAGAGGGGTGTATGGAGAGGCGCTTGATATGTGATATTTGGATGTGTGTGTGTGTGTGTGTGTGTGTGTGTGTGTGTGTGTGTGCGTGCGTGCGTGTGCGCGCGCGCGCATATAAGTGTGTAGTAAAAATGTCATCATTTTGTGTATTCATCGTTTCATGTCCATCTGTCCTTCCATTTCCATCCTTTCCTCAACTAATGATCATTTTATTCAGGCACATCCTGACAACGGATTCTCACGTTTAAGATTTTTTTTTTGCATTAATTTAAAATAATCCAGCTATCCATCAGTTAGCCACTTCTACAATGTGAAATATGAATGTTTCTCATTAGGTAAAATAGTCACTCTCTCTCTCACACACACATACACATCCCTGTTCATTTCCAACAGTTCTTTCATCCACTAATTCATCCATCAATCCTCCATCCCCCCCTAATCACTCATCAATGATCCATTTTTCCAACACCAACCTTACCCAGCATAGTTTGCATCCATCTGCCAATTCATATACATTTTTCTTTGCAGATTTTAGTCTGTGAGCCAGTCTGTAAATCCAGTCTCTCATCAGTCATTGTCCCCACTGCTATCCATCTTTTCACAATTTGTTCCTACATAACAGTTAGTTATGTAGTTAATATCTCTGTTAGGTTTTTTTTGTTATTTACCCATCCATTTATTTTTCAAATAATGCATGTATACCACATTTGTACTCATTTTATTTAAAGTCACCACCAAGTGTGACCTTGGACCACTGAAGCCACCCTGCCCAGGACCCTCTTCCCTGGAGAGAACATTTCAGCTGGAGAAATACAGCGGACAGAGCCAGCGGGCATTTGACATTTCTCTGACATTTCCGTTCCCCCTGCTCCATTCTTTGTACATACACCTACTTGTAAACAGTGTGATGGCTTTACACAAAAGCTTGGATTTTTGTAACAATGGCTTACTGGGTAGCACATAACCTTTTACAAGGCACAGGGAGCAAAATACAAGACCTCAGAATCTCAAATTCTTTAGATCTCACTTACTGTGTCTACCCACCTTTTACAGTTAAAATGTTGCTTCAAGGACTGTGTATGCTGAAGAAAATAACAAATCACTCCACATATTAAAGATCAAATGCAGAAGATCTAGTCTCTTCTGGTTCTGGACAGTATATTATGTGCGTATATTGCACAAAACTGCCAGATTTTCAGAGCCGGAACTAAGCTGCCCTTTCTGTCGTGCAGTTCAGTTAAAACTGTCCTCTCAACCTAACTAATTTCCCATTACTTTACACAGCCAAGGTTATGTCCTTCTGTGACATCCCATATCAATGGGAAATAAATTAAATTAAGGTGGTAAGATGCCATTTCGTTGGGAAATGAGTCACCATTTAGCTTCTGCGCTGGAACAAGTTCTCATTACCTCAACTTTCCGTAGTGTGGGTGAGAAACAGTATTAGAAAACAGTACAGTATACTGCAGACCCCTACTGAGAAAATGTCCGTCTTTTTCTTATTCTTCAAAAAGAATAATAATTCTTCAATAAGAATGAGCTGTCCAGCAGAAGAGTCAATGCATACATATATATAAAAAGTTTTAATAACAGATCAATAAGCTTGTATTTGGTTGACCTCCCATTTAAGGTCACCTTATGGGCTCCCGGGAGGCCAATCCATAACTGAAAGTGTTCCATTGTGTGTTTTTCTTTCCAGGTAAAGCAGTGTGTTTGGGATTGTTGTCATGCTGAAATTGTTGTTGTCAATCAGATGCTTTCCAGATGGTGTTGCATGGTGGGTCAAAATCTGATGGTACTTTTCTATGTTTTTCACCAGTTTTGATCCCAACAGCACTGGAAAGGCAGCCCCCAAACCATGACAGAGCCTCCACCGTCCACAGAGCCTCACTGTTGTATCTCTCAATTCAGTCATGCCTCGCTCTATCGCGGTTCATTGCGGCTTCACTGTATTGCGGGGTTTAAAAAAAATATATATATATATATATATATATATATATATGTGTGTGTGTGTGTGTGTGTGTGTATTGTGGTGTTTTTGCTATATTGTGGGATTTTGCAGTATATAAGTAGTTACATAACCCCCCATAACTATGTTCATCACGTGGACGGAGAGATAAGTTACGCCTGCGCCTTCAGCACAAATAGAAGTTATGGCCGCGAGTGAAGATCCTGTCCTCCTGATGAAGTGCCTGATGTGGGAAGAGCTTATAAAGCCTTAAAATAGATATCAACAATAAAATAATCACGGGGGTCTCTGGAATGTAACCCCCCACGATTGGTGAGGGATCACTGTACTTACTGATGATGATTTGAACCAAAAATTTCATATTTTGATTTATCAATCCGCAAGACCTGTCGTCACTTATTTCCAGTCCTGTTCTGGTGTAATTTGGCATTCCTCATCCTTTTCACCCTTTCCCTTGCTTGTGAATGGCTACTTGACAGCCAACCTTCTACTGAGGCCATTACTCTGCGTGAAAGGCTTCAGTGAACAGCAGATGGATTAAATGAAGGGTCAGCTGTATCTTTCACATCCTGTCAGGTCTTCTTATTGACATGGCTTTTCGACACTGTTCATCTGCTCTAGATATTTTTTTTTTAGGGCTGCCACTTCTTCTTTTGTATTCCACTTTTCCAGTTTCATCAGTTTTTTTAAGGACACACTGCACACCATGCAAAGATATGCCATCTAATTTCACTTAATAGCGCTTCAGGATTCACCTTTTGCTGCAAAAAAAATATTTTTTCCAACATTCGCCCAGTTGAGCTAAAGTTCAGCTGTACCAGACATCTGTTCAGGGGAAATTATTTGAACCGTGGTGCATGCAATTTTCATGCTGGCTCATGGAGGTGTTTTTTGGCCACCAAATCTTCTTCTTCCTAAAAGGGATCTAGAGAAACACAGCCATGCTAAAAACACTGCAGAGGTGCAAAAGAGGCTCATCTTGAATGTGAGATTTGCTTAATTTAAGGTGAGGGTTTTGACATGTTTTTATTTATCTGCTTTGGTTTTTCTGCTTTACTCTTTAGCCTCGTATTGTTCTCTAATGTGCATTCACACACCTAAG
>VUQK01005147.1:2569-18585 GCA_015106715.1 Bujurquina vittata | reverse complement strand
AAATGAGTTAAAGGACAAAAACTTTGGGAAACTAAACCAAAAAAAAAGGGAGGGAAGGGGGGGGGGGTTGCCCTAAAGAAAAAAATGAATAAAAGTCTCTAAATCTGTAAGTCTATCGAAAAAGCATGATGCTTTAATCCTCAAACCAGGCCACAAATCTTGGAGACAGCCACATAAAGACAATTAAAAAATTAGCTCACTGCCATTTAAAAAATAAAGTAAAAAATTAAAGGATATCTGTCTATAGTAGACACAGGAAATCTTATTCACACCTTTATTTTTAGAGTGTCGTTCAGGGTCTTAGTAGAAAAAAATAAAATCAATCAGATGGCTACAGCTCATTCAGAATTTTAACAAACAGCAAAAAGGTCGAGCACGTTACTCCCTTCCTCAAATCTCTGCATTGGCTTCCTGTCCCTCAAAGGATGGTTTGTAAAATACTTCGGCTAGCTTACAAAGCACTGACTGGACTGGGACCTAATTATATTTCACTATTCATGTTTGACTTTGCTCTTTCCAGAGTTGCAGCAGAAACAACCGGAATTCCTGGTGAAGACCACATCTACAATAGACACTAATGCACGGATATACACCTATGAACACTGAATTGAACTCTAGTCTTGTTTGTTTTCGCTTCTAATTGTTCTCATATTTCCATCATGATTCTTTATGCATGGTTCATATGATGGCATTCATTCCTCCTTCTGTCCCTCTATACAGCACTCTGATTTAGCTTGTGTCTGAATAGGGCTGTACAAAGACAGTTGACTTGACTTGAGGAACCGCCGAGGTTAACTGTTTATAAATGCCGACAATTTATTACAAATAAAGCCAGCATGGCTATAAAATTGTGAAAATTCCTCATCGACAGTGTGGTTTGGTTTCCAGGTGCAAATTTGGAAAGAATCTCATGGCATTCTCCAGTGGTTGCTGAATGCATACAACACTGTCATGCTTAGCAGCGCTGATGTTTGTGTCTCTGATGTTTGAGTCAATTAACCAAGTCCTAAAAAAAGACTGCTAAAAGGTAGTCTAGCAAAGCCCCACCACCACCACACACACACACACACACACGCACACTCTTCTTTCACTTGCACACAGGAAGCCATTGTTCTTGAATATCAAAGTATTGCCATGCTGCCATCGTCTGTGCTGCCCTTCTTCATGCTTCTTTGTTTTTCTCTTTGTTCCATTCACCCCTGCATCTTCACTGAACTCTCTTCATCCCTATCTATACATGTTTCCCTAGCTTTTTCTATTCGCCCATCTATGCCCCTCCCTTTACACTTTTTATTAATTTCTTCATAAAGCTATCAGTCTCTCACAGATCTGCTCTGTAAGCTACCTACTTTCCCGCTCTTTGTCATGTTATTGCTTTTCAGACATTTTTTGTCTCTGTTAATTAGTTTAGACCTGCTGATACTTTATGATTTGTATGTTTCTCGGAGTATTTTCTATTTCTAGTCGTCAAGTCTGACATTGGTTGTGCCATAGGTGTAGGCCTAATGTGCTGTGCTCGTATTTTTACAGTCAGTGATGTCATCATCAGTGGAGTGCACTAATATCACGTTATCAAGATTATGAATTGTCAGAGGTCAGCATAAACAGGATTTTCAGGGGGTGTTGTTACCCAGTACATTGTGCATTTCCTCTTGGCTCTTTCTCGACGCACAGTTTTCCACTTTCACAGTAAGGAAGCGCACTCAGTCTGTGTGTGAGTCTGCCCATGAGAGAGGAGACCTTCCATCTGATCATATCTTTACATCTTCTGCTTTCAGCAGCTCGACTGCCTAAATACTCCTGACTTATCTGAGCACCTATTCAGACGTGGTCATAAACAATTACTCGGACACTCACACAGTAAGATGCACACACACACATGCACAAAGTTGGTTTGTGGGTGAGCTTCAAGGCAGCAAAGCTCATGACTGTTAAGCCTGAAGTGCTCACACTAATGTCATCAACACTGTTAGAAAACAACCTTTATGAACCTTAATGAGTGTGTGCACTTCTGCTTTCAGTAACTCGGTTCCAATTCCTTGACAAGTAAATTACATCTCAAGTGGTTTCCTGTTGTTTTTTATTTTACTAAAACAAGTTGGGCCTCACATTTTCAGACTACAGTCATTCCTTTTAAAAATGGCCTGCTTCATAAAGCATCTTTGCGTCATATTTACGGAGCAGTCTCTCAACAGGCCAACAGTGTTGTCCATCACATTATATTAGTGAAGGTCTGTTTCAGTCAAGATGTTTTTGATTTGTAGCCTCGCACCATGTATCTGAGCTGAATTCCAAGTGTGAGACCCTCATCAGTACTGTTGTTTTTTTTTTTCTTACCACAAAAGCTTCCCCCTCGCAAAGACTCCCACTCCTGTTCAAGCTGTTAGCTGAACAAAAAACATCACATTCATCAGAGCATTTAGAGCACGTGGTTCTGTGGTCTGTGCAGACGAGCCACAGAATGCACAGTACATCTGCTGTATGTATGTATGTACAGCATCTTCCCCTTCCTCTTTGATTTAACTGACTGTGCCCTGCAGTGGAAGGTCCCTAGGGTGCTAAGGTGAACGCAGGGAGTTATTCCCACAGCAGTGCTGCGGTGCAAACTGTCACTGGCTCAGCAAACAGGAGGCACAGAGGCTAAATGCCTGTTTCTGCCAAGGGAGCAAGAAGCGGAGGAGAGGAACAATGGATGAGAGCAAACAGCTGGTTCATTGCTTCTATTGAAGCTTGGGGGGGGGGGGTGTAGCACTCTGCTTTAAAAAACATAACATTTTTTTAATTTTTATTTTATTTTTTGCATCTGGATCCGTCCTGCCTCCATATCCGATACATTACAGTGTCATTATGTGTGCTGCATAAATACTTTCAATGATTTATTTATTTATTTTTAGAACTGCCAGAAGTGTCAGCTGGTCTATTAGTTTACCGCTTTCCCTGTGAGTTCAAAAGAAGACTAATTATTCCTGTAATTTTTTTTTTCTCATACTGCGCATAAGGAAAATATTATTTCAGCTTGGGTCAAAAGAAGGATTCCCTGCAAGTGTACCATTTGTAGCACAAAGTCTCTGATGTGCCAGTAGCTGTCTGCAGATTGCTGGTGCTTTACAGGAAACAATACAGAGCGTTAGTTTGGGTCTAGCAATGCCACAGAACTCCATAATGAAGATGTTGTACTTGCAGCCATGTAAAAAATAATCCCCATAGGATGAGGAGGGCTCTCAAACTCAGACTGAAGAGCAACACCCAGTGGACAGCTATAGAATTCTCTGCCGCCGAAGGTTTACATATGTCAAGGTATAATGATTGTTGAAAGACGCGTGAATAAGAGAGATTGTTTTCAAAGTCTGCTCACTCCAGCAGCAGCTCTGGAAAACTGTCTGTGCCCTCATGTTTTTTATGATTCAGTCATGCTAGAATCCGTCTTTGCTCATTCCACTGTTTGCCATCTATTTTCATCACTACCCCTCTGATGCAACAGCGTAGCATCCGTCTCATCAGATGTTACCATCAAGTAACACATAGATCAAAATCGATGCAGTCGAATTTCTTCCTTTGATCTATTATTTCTAACCTTAAGTCGAGCTCACATTACTTAAGATCATTTATGAATGTTGCATGTGGGGAGAATCTTAACTTAAATGGTTGAAAGTGCAAGCTATATTTAAAAAGATCAGGCAGCCAGACTTTTTGTATTTGTAAATGTATATCAAATTGGAATAAAAGCTAAGCAGCTGTTGAACCAGTGGAAGAGTGTCAGCTTTATTTGCAGCAGGATCTAAGGTTTAACAGTTGCCAGAAAGCTGAGATCAGAAGAGCAGCATCCTGGTTTTCAACTTAAGGAAGACGGCAATAACAAGAAAAATGAAAGAGACAATAACGAGATGTGTGTGAATGTGCTAAAAGGAGAGCCACAAAGATGGGGTCGCATGGCTACTGCTACTGGCAGCTCTGACAGGGACAGTCAATATATAAATATATGCATTTTTAAACATTTTATCAAAAAATGAGAACCGATTTTGACAGAAAACTTGCAATAAACCCAGAATGAATGGAAGGATTCTGTCTGTCTGGGGAAATATCTGGAAATGATTGATAACAAGAAATAATTTACAAAAAGTAATATAGTGAGCCAAAAACGGGAAAAAAAAATCCTGTAGGGCTGTTTTGTGTTGCCCTGCTTTGCGACACTCTGATTAAGCAGTAAAACAATGCTTGAATTGTTTTTGTTTGGCCTTTTAAAAGTAATCCGTCTGTCATCCTATAGCATCATACAATAATTCATTTAGTTTGTGAGGTGGCCATGACTGGGGGCTGCATGGATTGTAGGAGGAGGTTTGGCTGAAAAAAAAAAGAAGTATAGCTCACAGCAGCACGTTTATAAAAAGGTTCAAAGAAATGAACTTGGGCTTGTTCATTTTAATTTGAGCTTGAAGCTGGACAACACTGGCTATACAGTAACATGCTTCATAATTTGGTATTGACAATGGGGTTTTTCTGCATCCCTTATTGCTTATTCCTCTACATGCATCAACTGTCCATTGCTTTATTAGTATTTAATGAATATGAGTGAACTAAATAACAATGTACAGCAAAGGAAAAGAAGTGGATGGTGGCCTGGCGCACAGCTTTACATGACACTGTCCATGTACCTTTGAAACATTTTGGTATAATAGCGTCATCGATGCATTTAGTTTTAAAAAGAGATGTATTTCAGCTGTTTGTCTTCACACATCCCCTCTTTATTCATGTGATTGCTGGCTTACGATGTTAGGCTACCCCGCATTGTTTTTACTTTACCTTCAGTATTTCCTTTTTTCCATTTAAATGGATTTTTGCAACAGCAACATAAGCCTTTTGGCCTGCAATACCTTTCCTTTGCTTCGTGTTTTCCCTCATCTCTTTGGTTCCTTGCATGCTTGTGCATCTCTTGACCCACATCTGTAACATTTTTATATTTATGATTTGCCATAGTTATTTAGTATTGGGTGCTGCGGTCCACAGTGAAAGTGCAGGACCACAAAATCCCTTTACAGCAGTTCATTTTTTTTAAGTTCTATTATTGCCTTTTGCACTCTAATATCAAATATAAAAAATAACCAAAACATTTGTTTTTACCCTTACCTTTTATGTTTTGTGCAGTTCTTGCAGGCTGGTGAATGTGTGGCAATTTTTCATAATCCTTTGGAGGAATACAAATGTTCCTCTTGTCATCTTTGATTTGCGCTGATAAAGTAAAACAAATATTATGATTTCTTTTTCTTCTTTCCATTTCTGTCTGCTTGCATCTCACGCTTGTATTTCTCCCTCCCTCTCTGACCTTCCAACCATGGAGAAACCTAGAAGCCATACCTCCTCTCAGGCTCAGTGGAAGCCATCTGACACGCTCCATTACTTTGTGCTTGTTCCAATTAAACCTGACACCATTTGCTGTCAGGAGCATAGTGATACCCTGCAGAAAGGTAACCCAACCCTACTGCACCCACTGCCCAGGGGGTTTCAGTGTTTCTAGATGTATATTATGTTATTACAAGAAGATCTGTACTGTCAGATGGCTGTCCAAAAGTTGAATGTCCAAAGTTCACTCTGCTAGAAAATGTGTGCTTGGCAAGTTTTAGTGCAAAAATGAGAAACCATTAAATGGCCACATACTGCAAAAATGTTCTTTCAGGACGTGAATTGATACTTTAAAGAGTGTGGGTGATACCTTTTTTTTTCTGCTGAACCATTTTATTAAAATTAATTATGAGAATGAATTAAAGATAAAAGAAAATGAACCGTTAAAATGAACTGAAAGGCAGAAATACCAGCATCTGTCAAGGGATTTCTCTCGAAACCTGGAATGACCCGTACAACTTGCACTGAACCATCGCTGACTTTCCTCCTACATGAAGCCTTGAAGATGGATGCAGTTTTCCAGAGTTTCCAGTTTTTTCTTTGTTAGTTAGCAGTCAGACAGAAGGTCAGCTTTCATTACATCGCACCATAACATAATCACTTTAAGATATTAATTTAAAAAAAAAACTCATATTGGCTTTTGTAGCATTGGTTGCTCTAATACATCTAATACATCTCTAATACCACATTGTAATGTGGTATTACAGGGTAATAAGAAGGAAACAAGATGTATGCTGTAATGCTGTAATTAATCCTACCTTATACAAGTTTAAAATACTGTTAATTATTACCTGGAAAAATGTGCAGTAGTTTCTGTGTAAGACCCAAAATTAGGACTGCAAAATTACACAAAATTACATTTCTACTAAATTTCACATCGATATTTCCTACAATTGAAAATGTAGGACCAAAAAACATGTCCATATAACTGTAAATGTCATAATCATTTATGGTGATTTTATATTACACCACTGGTGAGTGAACAATTTTTATGTAGCTATGCAGGCAAAATGTTAGTCTAGCTCTTCCAATCATAAAAGCATATATATACCCATATACACTGATGAGCAAAAACAAGATGTGGTGGCTCCATAAATACACTCTGATCACCCCATGAGCCCTATAAAGGGAAGATACAAGATATTACTTAGTTAATACTTTGTTATAACTTGCTTTTCCTGTACTGTTGCATTCTTGTTTCCATCATATTACCCCAAAATTACCACATTATGACTGCATTAAACCAAAATCTCTTCCTTACTGTAACTTAACCATGCACTGCAGCTAGAACAAGTTGAGATTCTAATTTGGAAGACCAGATATTATGGCTCTAAAATTAGTTGTCAATAAATATGCTCCACCGCTCATTCTTTAATTGCCAAAATGTTAATTAACAGTGTTCTCTCATTATGTTGACAGCAAACGTTATGGTATCACAACTACAGTTCCTTCAGAATGTACTTGCTGTTGCAGTGTACGCCCCTGTATCTGTGATGCCGCAACAAAGAGCACAGAGTGCTCTGACAGTTTAGTAATTTGCTGACCTTGAAACTGACTTTGCACATCTGCGTGCTTCCTGGCTTTTATTATTTATTTCTGTCATCACTGTACAAGTTGTACAAAAATCTGTGCCGTCTGCCTCTGGCTGCAGATTTGAGGCACATGAACAAGACAGTAATACAGTGTAGCAGTATCATAACTTTTGCCACACCTGTTTCTGATAGGACTAGGGCTCACTAACCTTTTATGTGCTTGACTTCATGTATGTGCAGCAGTGCAAAGTAACAGATGCTGTGCTGAGAACTTGCCTTTGCACTTGTATGCTTAAAAGGTCTCTTCATTGTGTGGAAATATAATTCACAGGAGACAAGGTTGCCCGTCAGAAACTTTGATATATAAAAAGAAAAACCCAAAAATAAACCATTTTAAAAACCTATTTCACTCTGGAAGGATATCACATTACATTTATCAACTTTTAGACTTTAACTATATTTTGTGATGCTTTTCAGTAAAGCTACTTTGGGGAAATACATCCGTGATGACTGCTCTCGTAATTTTCTTTGGCTGGAACTTTTGTGAACGTCTCATCAAGCAGAGTAATGTCAATGTACAGAATCAGGGGACAGTAGGGCCCCCATGAAAACTATCTGTTGGGCACTCAAAGCAATGAGGCTGAGAGAAAGTTAATCAGAAGGCCTCTCCTTTGATGAAATGACCCCAAGTAAAGTTGTGGAGAAGCTCAATATGTTTCCACTGCAGCAGGCTGCAGTCCACCAACCACCTAGAACCAATCTGAGGCTTATGACGGTAGCAGGGGAGAAGATACATTAGGCCTCCCTCCAGTGGGTAATGAATGGAACTAATAGGAATAGGCAATCCCCGTCCACACTACTAATATATGTAGAAAAATACTAGATGCAGGCTCTGTTATATGTTCCTACTGCATACAGTGATGGCAGTTTTCAACACAAATGGTTCCAAAATCTGGATAAAAAGCTAAATTAAATAACTGTTTAATGACCAATAATGACCTTAGCCATGAAAACAATGAAGGATAGGAATGTGGTGTTACTGTGGTCAAAATTTTGGGGGTTAAGGTTCCAAGTCCGTTCACTGACTGGCTGGTTGTTTTCTGTGTGAAGTGTGCATGTTCCAGGTACTCTGGCTTCCTCACACAGTCCAAGAACATGCATGTTAGGCTAATAGGTGATTCTAAATTGGCTGTGGATGGTTGTCTGGCAACCTGTTCAGGGTGTACTTCACCTCAAGCCCCATGACAGCTGGGATAGACTCCAGCCACCCTGTGACCCTGAACTGGATAAACAGCAGCAATGGAAAACACTTGGAAAGCAGCTCCACATGTGCATCATTATAAGTTAACAGTTTGTGATGCCTGAGCTTTGAAAGTTTGTACAAGTTGGAGACAGAAAGAAATAAAAAGATCATTTGTATAAAAATGCACTTTGAATGCTTACAGTATATTATGATTTATCGTATTAGCTGTTCCAGTGCATACGATAGTAAGAACTGAAAATGCCCATTTAGTCCAGCATCGGCGCTGCAGCGCGAAGTCGTTATTTCTGAATTTGACAAATTCAGCTGAGGCAAGAAAATGGATTTTGCAACATCTAGTATTAATTATGCATGGTGGAGCCATGTTTAAAAAATGTTCACTCTCATCATTATTACATTTAGGCCACATCATGTTGTGTGGTATCTTTCTCCAGTGTCAAGCTACACCGCACTGCTGAAGCTGCCATTTGCTAGACGGTTTAATTCCAAATGTCCCACGGTACCATGAGTGCACACTTTTTAAAAAATGTGTCCATTCAGCTGCACAGGATATGATATAATTTTGGCTCAAACAAATCTCTGAATGCTACTGCTATGATAAATTATTTTAAAAATCATTGCAATCAACACTGGATAACCTTCAAGTATGTAATTAATCCCGGTCTGCTGAGGAATGCAGTCGTGGAGCTGAAACCAGCCTCCTTTCTCCCCAGAGAGGGTGGGGTTGTGAGTGTATAAAATTATTTCCCCACAGTGATCAATAAACTATCACATTACTATAGCTTAAATGAGCCCACGGGACTGGACTTGACCAGGGCAAGCGAGCTAAATCATTCTTTATTAGATTCAACCTGAATGGGATGTTTCACATTTGAAAACTTTTCATAAGCAACATTATTTAAATTATATTAAAGTGTTCTACAATATTTTAAAGCATGATTTGATTTACCCTGGCACATTATTAGGTCCCGCTGGAAAACCTTTTCTACCTTGTGTAACAATTCAAAATAAGACTTGCACAGATGAATATTTCCTCAGTGTGGAACTCGGTGGCATAAAATACGAGCTTACTTATGAGACATGTTTTCCTGGGGCCTTGGCTGCATGTCAGAGTGATGTAACAGATCTGTGTGTCATGCAACACAATATCAACTATTTATGAAGGCTCATAAAAGGGAATGTAGAAGTGTCATTGATGGTTAGTCTGACTCAGGCTTTGTAAAAAATGTATTCATGAAGCTGTTCTTATAATCAGGTGCTACCATGTGAGAACAGAGTGCATTGTCACATGTAAATAGAAAAAAACACGTAGCTTTTGACCAGTGTTACCTGCTAAAAACATTTTGCATCATGCTTTATTCAAAATACATGTATATGTCTCCCTGACTGTATGTTTCTGTGCATATTGAGTGCAACAGCAAATACATTTTGAAGGAAATGTAACTATAAGCAGATTACATTTTTTTAACTCATATAAATGTTTTATGATATAATTAATGTATTTTTTTTGCCTGAATGTGTTATGGTAACATAGCTGGAAAGTTAATGTTGAAGGTGAGTACATTTTCAGTCATAAATATTCACTGAGAAAATGTCTGATCTTGCAGCATAACTCAACAAATTATCGTTCACCTTTTTTATTTCTTATGATTAGGGAGTCACTGCAAGAACATCCAATATGTGATTATTGTTTATAGCTTTCATTTCTTTCCAGGCTACTTTATACAAGCTGTTTGCTGTAGCTCTAAGGCGGCACGTTGCACATGTTAAAAGTTTCTTAACTCTGCTACATGTTGTTAAGTTGTTTATTTTTTCAGCCATGGAAATAATTCTGCAATCGCACACTTCAGTTATCTGCTGTGGTCTTTCAGGCCTTTTGGAGTTACTCAGCCTGGTGCTGCATTCGTTCTTTTTAAAGAATGAATCAGATTGTCGATTTGGCCACTCTCACAGTTTTTGTTGTCTCTCTGATATGTTTGCATTTGTTATTTCAGGCTAATGATGACCTCCTTCACATTTCATTGAAATTTATATTTAAAATTATAGTGAAAAGCTGTATGAAGTTCCAGGACTGAGTGCTGTGTTGGCTTTGAGTGGGGATGTGATGTAACAACCAGGGAGCATATTCCTGTCATCTCAACTCTCTGTAGCCACTGACTTTTTTTAAAACATGCTTTTGAATAGATGCTCTCTGTTTCAGATTGGTGAGCAATGAGCAGAGGAACAAACCAACTTGAAATTTCTGGTCCATTTGGGGAAAACTCCATCAGAAGCACTAGGAGTGCTGCTGAAAGTCTAGGGAGATGAGATGATGTCACACTCATGTGTTTTTGAGTTGCACAAGCAGTTCAGAGAGGGATGCGAGGACGTGAAAGAAGACCCCAGGAGTGTAAGTCCTTCGACAAGCAGGTCTGAGTCCAAGGATGAGCGTGTCAGGCAGATGATCGTGGGGACCCAAATCTTCAGTGATAATCTTCCAGACACTCTCCCGGTTCATGCAGCTCATTTGCGATCAGTCGAACAGTCAACTGACGATCCACACGCACCGTTGACACGCTCAATGTTGGACTCAGTCCTGCTTGTCGAAGGACTTACACTCCTGGGGTCTTCTTTCACGTCCTCGTGTCCCACTTTGAACCTCTTGTACGACTCAAAAGCACATGATTGTGACATCATCTCATCTCCATATGCTTGCTGCAGCATTCCAAATGCTTCTAACAGAGTTTTCCCCCAACTGGTCCGGAAATTTCAGGTTGGTTCACTCCTCTGCTCATTGCTGAATAATCTGAAAAAGAGGAGATTTTTTTTATTCAAAAGCATGTCAAAGAAAATTCAGTGGCTACAGACAGCATGTTACATCACATGGTGACACAACCCACCATTCCCTCTCCCACTCATATCTAATACAGCGCATGAAGTCCTGAAACACTTTTCAAATACATTCTGGAAGATGTTGCCTCTCCAATATTACTCTTGAACCATCTTAATTTTGATTTCTGATGTGACCATTTCCTCCTTTTTCAGTAGTACAGTATATATGCACACACTGGCACTATTTATTTGTAATAAGAATTCAGTATTTCTACTATTCAATACAGTGACAGATAAAATAATTACCACTGATCATTTTTCAGAATATCGTGGTATTTATGATATTTATTGTGCAGCAGCTTGTGAGAAAATATAAATCAAAATTATTCGATCGCTTCCCAGGTGCTCCTCCAAAAGCAGCCCCTTGTTTTTGTCGGTATAAATCCTCCACTTAAAAGTGGGATGACAGCATGAACGTCCACACATCACTCAGCACCAAGCAGAATGAGGGCTGCACACTTAGCCCCTCAAAGCAATTGTAGATAATAATTCTGACATTAGATCCAAAGGTAAGCAAAGTGTCACAGTGAAGTAATTTTTCTAGCATTTGCTGAGGTGGCAGAGCAGCTGGCATACTGAACCGCAAAAACAGAGCTGGGTGGGTGGGGGGTGGGGGGTCAGTTTTAGTTAGTTGACTCAAACAAAACCTCATCAGTAGAGAAAATGGCTTTTCACAAAAGCTTTTTATAAATTTTGCAAACCAGACAAGGGTAATGCTGGTCATAAACATTTAGCTCAGAGTAAAAGGTACTGGATTAGGCGGAGTGTTAGCTTGATAAGTGACAAATGTGGGTGTGTGCGTAAGTTGGCGTGCATTATTCTTTTAAGGCTTCCCTGGATCACCTTCATAAAAGTCTTATAGAATTTATTGAATCGCATGCCCAGCATTTCCATACATAATTTAAATAAAGACCACATGTTTGCTTTTATTTTTTGTCTCATTTATTTCATAACACTGGAACACTGACATGCAATATTTAACACGCACTTATACATTATTGAATAACCAATGAGAATTCAGCAGCAATTTTGCATTTGCTTTAGTGTTATAAAAGCCAATTTTGTGTTGCATTTTTAATGCTGCGCTTCTTCCCCTTGCTTTAACATTGGTTGGAAAGCATTCTTCACAGAAAAAAAAAAACACGGTTACCTCTGTTACCGTGTGGTGTAACAATAAAAGTGCTAAAGATAAATAATTTTGCTTATTTATTTATTTATTTTTGGGGGGTCAGTGAAATGTGCACAGCAGAGGTCAGCTCTGGACATTTCTTCTTCCAAGAAACTCCTTCAGAGCAATTAAAGCTGAGGAAAGCCTAAAAAAAAAAAGGAGCTTGTCAGTAAAACTCGAACTGCATCCTTAAGGCCAGCAGCTGAGCCCTGAATAATGCAAGGCCATGCCCTCCATCAAAAGCCGTTTTAATTGTGTGTGTTTTTTTTCCCTCCAATTTTCTTGTGCTTCACAGAAAAACAGAATTCTTTTTGAAATACCTAGGGGGTAAAATCAATCGCCTTCCACTTACAAGGCATTGTAAGTGTGTGTGTATTCATGTGTTGGGGCCACAGCGTGCTGCTGTTATTCACACGAGCATATTTTCTGGCATATATGTTTACTACTGTCTCTGCTTTAGGTGCAAACATACTGTATGTACCTAACTCTCTCGAGATATAGGTCCTGTCTACCTTCGATTTGTCACCACAATCAAAGAACGGCAAACTATGCCTGACAAGATGCCTCCTTTTCTTTGTTCACATCACCTTGCACTGCCACAAAGCACTCAATTTCTGCTGACTGTTGCTTGCCTGAGTAGTGGCAGAAAGAGAAAAAAGGAGAGAAATAGACCTCTGGGAAGTTCATGTCTTCCCTCTGCTCCTTTAACTCTGAGGCTGCTGCCCTCCATTTCCTTGCACACATGGGGCGATTGAGCTCTATCGCTGGGGTAATTTGTGTCTGCCACAGCCATAGCCTTGGTTGTTCCCTTGATTGTGGTGCCAACCTCCTATGACTCATGTGTCTGCTGAAACAAGAAACTGAGGCAACATAGAGAGAATTGTTAAAGATAGAAAAATGGTTTGGGGCGATAGAAAGCGATGTCAGTTACCATGCATTTCAGTTTTTTGGTTTGTTTTTTATTCTGTAAAGATGCTTGGATATTTGTTTTGGTTATAGTGAAACGTCTACATCCAGAGCCACCAGGAGGTCACAACTGTCACTTATTTGCTGAAATATTCACACATGCAAAACTGGTCCATACTTGTGTATATTTATGACTTTCTGAAGTTTTAGTGTTTTTAGTGTGAAATATCTCAACACCTACTAGATGGAGTGATGAGAAAGTGGGTGCAAGAATTTACAGCAACATTAAAATAACCTGCCAAATATTACGTACTTTTCATGTTGCTAATATACCTGTGGCCTTCCAGTGCATAGACACGAGACCTCTGGGCGGTATATTTAGGTGTCTGTAACGAGGACACTAACAGATCACTTGGGTCCTCTGGGTTGCATGAAGGATGGTGCTTGTTCTAGCACATCCTGCAGATGTTTAATCAAACTGGGATTTGGGTAGTGTGTAGGCAGGGTCAGTGCCTTGGGCTCTTTGTGAAGAGCTGCATGAAAGACTCAAGGTTTCTTTGTTTTACTTCAACAATACTTTAACAATTTAGGAGTAATGTTTCTTAGCAAAAACTTGCAAAGAATTTGGGGGTTTCATCATCCGTGTTAAATAAAATAATTGAAAGACTGAGTGAATGCCAGTGACAAGTGCAAACCTCCACTGTTCATTGTTGAACACAAACAGTGCAGTGGAAATCACTGCATGGCCTCAGCAACACTGCCAAAAACTGTTGTCAGCGACCGCAGTTTGTTGCTGTACTCAAAAAGTTGTAACTCTGCCAAAGTAGAAGAAAAGAATAAAATAAAAACACAAATATCCAGAAATACTGCAACACTGCCATCGCACAGCAACCTTTTTGGAAGGGGATGTGAAACTAGCTAATGTTATCAGCGCCAGTTAGTGGTAACATTAGCTAAACTAAGAGACCAACTATTATAATAATTATGCTTGCAAAACATCAATTACTACAAGCCTGTTTGCAAGCATTGTTGCCTAAAGTTTTGTTTTTGTTTGTTTTTATGTGCGCTCAATATCGTGCAAAGATATTATTAAATGGGAAGAGCGAGCATTCCCTGTTCAAATCAGCTGAATTGTGTGAGTGTCAGGCAGGTCATTGGATTAAAAGAAAAACATCCCTGCTTCCTTGACAGAAACAAGGCATGCAGGCAGAGATATGATCCTGCTGTAAAGGATATCCAGCAATGCATCGGTATATATTTGTAAAATAAATAAATAAAAATAAATAAATAAAGGCAATTGCTGTGCAAATCCTTCGCATGACATCCAAACATGGGAACAGTGAAAATACAAATCAGTATAATGCAAACACTTATGAAGAAAATAATGATCCAAACAGTAAAGAGAGATCCCCACTGAGACGAGAATTACAACTCTGTATCACAAGTAGGCACTGATAGAGCTCTCGCTTTCCACTATTACAGCTCTCACCTCGCAACAGGAGAAACACTTGAAATATGAATTGACTCCAGCAGTGTTCGCTTTATTTAGCCAACAGCAATAATGTCTGTGTTACAAGAGATTTAATAGTTTATTGAGCTTTGCAATCTTCTCATTAAATGTGACAATGGGAGCAAAGCTGAGGGGAAACTCAGCAAACACAAAAAATATGAATAAAAGTAATACACTTTAGAGTTACATGGCACTTTTCTCGACAGCCGCCAAGATAAGACTGTGACAAATAGCAGCCATAACGACATATTATAAAACTAATAAGAATGAAAGTAATGAAATATGTGCCCATGAATCCATGATTTCAAAAACTGTGTTTTATTCATTCATTTATTTGAGTTGCTTGTCAACATCTTTTTGTCAAAGGCACAAAATTCAATGTGTTTCCCCAACTAACCGCAGACAAATATCAAAAATGATGCAATATTTTGTGAGCAAAAACTTTGTTTAATATAATTTCTGACACCTAATAGAAAACTTGAAAACAAGAAGAAAAGGATGATGGAAATGCAAAATACTTTTCAAGGAAACTGTTTTCTGTGTTTCAGAAGGTCTCTAAGCATACCGGTGATGCAATTCATATCTGTGCATGTGAGTGCATAAGGATGAGCAACGCATCCTGGCATCTATCAGTCAAGGTCAAGAAATGGGACTCAGTCTGTCGGTAAATCAAAAGTAGAATCCTTTTCATAAAACCCATTAAGGAATTGTACATAAACACTTTATGTAGCAAAAGAAACCCACCTAACCAGCTTTAGAAATCACATTTATAAACACGCATTATGGTAAATGTCTGACCCGAAGATCAATCTTCCTACAACGGTATTTTGCATGGATTACAGTGCAAAGATTTTTTTTGTACCCTAAGCATTTTGTTTACAGTCCTCATTACACACAGTTTATGAATTTGCATTTTTTTAATTGTGAAAATATCCCATGCAAGCCTTCTCCCCTTTGATTTGCCGTCAAAGCTCTTTATTATATGATTACAAGTGAATCAAATAGAGTCCATTTTGTTGTTTCTCTGGTAGGATTTTAAGCCTGAACTCAACCAGTCACTGTGGCCGGCAGATAAAACATTACCGTTTCTTGTTTTGCTTACAACCATCCCAGAGGGCATGTGTGCCCCGCTGGTGGAAAATGTGGTGGTGATGTAGTGCTAAGGCTGATTATTCACAGTCACACTTCACTGGCTCCCCTCACTAAGTAGGAGTGATCACACATCAATACCGCATCCTCCAGGTTGTCAATATGCTCCTCTTCTCCAAGCAGTTTGCACCTCAAGTAGAAAAAGTAAAAAAAAAAAAATCAACATGAAGGAACAAATTAATTAATTGAACAAATAACTAAAAAACAATGATAATATATAAA
>VUQK01005145.1:19268-30000 GCA_015106715.1 Bujurquina vittata | reverse complement strand
AAGAAATTGGGGGGGGAGGCGTGGGGGGGATTTTTGTTTTTATGCCCGGAGGGGTTTTTTTTTTTTTTTTTAATGACCAAAATCTCACGACTCACTTTCATTCATTCCGTGTCTGGAGAAAAGAAGAGAGAGGGGAAGAAATGGCAGTGAGAGGAAGAGAGGGAGTTTCCAGGTTCATTAACTTTCTTCCTTCATCAAGCTTTAAATAGGCAGGTAGTGTTAGCAGAAGTACTTACCTAGATGAAGCCAGCTTCAGGTCACAATGTAAAGGTCATATTCTTCACATTCCTCGATGCCCCTGCTCTCTTTTCATCTTAACAAAATATAACATTATACTAATAGATTACATATTACTACTGTAATTTCCTCCTACGAAGTTTTGAGGAAATGCAGTTTCTGCCTGGATTATATCCACTGGCAATATTTTTATCCCGTCTAGGAGGTGTGAAATTATTATACTACCAGAAGTCACAGGAGGCTGAGTGGAGGATTGGTTGGGAGCACAAAACACAGGGCGCTGAGACCAGGATTTGCATTTTGTGTCCCAACTGAGGTCAGTGAGTATGTTATACATTCTGTACTGCGCAGTATTTTAATCATAGAAGAATCTCACGGGAAGTGGAGGTACTGGACATGTGATGCTGTTGGCTCACGCTGGAGTGACTTTCACTGAGTATCTCTGAGTTAGGTAGCCCCATATTTACAGTGTGTGTGAGCCAGTTAAAGTTGCTGGGTTTTTTTTAAATCGGTAAAAGGTCCAATCATTGCTAAAGAATTTAAAGGATAGGAAATGGAATGTTAAGGGTCGCTCACCCCACAGTTGGACCGACATTTTCCTTTGAGTGGTTTAGAGACAAAGTTAGAGTCAAGATTGAGATGGTTTGAAATGTGCAGAGGAGGGATAGTGGACATACAGGATGCTAGGCAGGAGGAAAAGAGGTGGACCACAGAGAAGGTTCATGGATGTAGTGAAGGACATGCAGAGGGCTGGTGTGAAAGAAGAGGATGCCAAGGATAGCGTGAGATAGAAGCAGATGATCTGCTGCGGCGACCCCTAAAGGGTGCAGCCGAAAGAAGAAAGAGAAGAGGATATTCCTTTGACTTTTAGTGATCTTTTTCAATGTAGATCATTTTAATGGGAGTTACACTGTTTTTGGTATATTGGCTATTCTACACTTGTCTCAATCTGCACAATTATGTCACAGGGCAGAGTTGTAACAGTGATATTACTATGTTACATTACTATAAATACGTGCAGGTTTACGTGGTTGAATTGTATCCAGAAAGAACCAAAAATAGGAAAAATGTATGTGGTTCTGGCTCAGGGGGTAGAGCAGGTCATCTACTAACTGGAAGGTTGATGGTTCAATTCAATGTGTGTGTGTGTGTGTGTGAGAACGGGTGAATGCAATGTGTTGTATAAAGTGCTTTGAGTGCTCAGCTTGAGGAGAAAAGCGCTATATAATAACTATAAGAACTAGTCCATTTACATGACATTTCTTCTCTCCTATGTTCAGCTACGTTCCCTCAAATTACACACAGCTCAGTCTGTACAACAGTGTTTATTCACAGACTAACAAACTTAGGCACAGGTTGGCCTGGTTCATATGTTGTGTTTGGTAGAAATGAAACACAGCATATCATCTCAAACTCATACCAACTGTAAAGCACGGTGGTGGAGGGAGGATGATTTGGGCTTTTCTTGCAGCCACAGGACCTGGGCACCTTGCAGTCACTGATTCGACCATGAACTCCTCCATATACCAAAGTATTTTAGAGTCAAATGTGAGGGCATGTGTCTGAAAGCTAATGAATCATGCAATGTACTTATTTTTCCCAGGACACTTTGAAAACACATCAGATCCCAATGAGAAAGAAAATCATGCTGGACATCTATACTGACATGGACAGGGTGATGAAACAAAAGGATGCTACATCATTTCATGCAAATAAAAACCATCAACCTACAGAGGATGATGAAAAATGATGCAGCAGGCTAGTCCATTTTACCAAAATTTTATTGCAACAACTCAAAATGGTACTCAGTAGTTATTGAGCTCCTGGAAAGTCTGAGGTGCAACTTGGTAGAGTTGGAAGGACCAAAACATAATGTCCCAGAGATGTTCTATTGGATTTAGGTCAGGCGAGCGTGGGGGGGCAGACAATTGCTTCATTGTCCAGCAACTGTCTGTTTATTCCTGCCACATGAGGCCGGGCACTGTTGTGCACAGGGGGAACCCAGGAACCACTGCACCAGCGTAGGGTCTAACAGTGGGTCCAAGGATTTCATCCCGACGCCTAATGGCAGTCAGGGTGTCGCTGTCTAGCCTGTAAATGCCCCTCCATGGATATGCCTCCCCAGACCATCACTGACGCACCACCAAACCCGGTCATGCTGAACACTATTACATAGGGGATTCTGCTGGAGATACTTCATCATATAAATAGCCTTTATATGTTAGACTTTAAAATTTCAACTGCTCAGTTACTGAGTTGCCTTTCCCTTCCATTTTCAGTATTTGCATCATTTCCCTTTTTCTCTATCAGTTTTTAAATTTTCTTAGTGATTTCCTTTCATTTACTTTTGTGGGTTAAAGAACATCAGTGCTAAACTGGTTGTTTACTTCGGCCTTAGGCTTTTGAGAAATCCCAAGAAGCCTGAGAAAAAGTTGATTCGACTCTAATATGAAGTCAGTAATGTGGGTCTCAGTGGATCTCCGCCTTTTTGGAGTTGATTCTGAACATCATATCACAAACATTTCCTACACAGCGTGTTCAGCTGGAGTCCCAAATAGTTTCTCCTAGAACACAACCTCTAAGCACAAGTGCCACACTCAGCTACTGTAATCCAAACTCAAGGAGCAACTAACTGCAAGAAGCTACTAAGACATTAAAATTCCATTGATGAGAACAGGTGAGTGTGCAACCTGGCCCTGAGTGGCAGCTTTTAATATGTAGCAATTTATTAGACATATTATTTTCTTTCAGAAAACAAATCTTTTTGTCGGTTTTACCCTGACATTCTCCCTCTCACTAAGAGCACTTGTTCTGTGTAGGCACACAAATGCGTACACACGCAGATTGTGAATGCCATCTCAATAAAATGACTCTTCTATTGAAAAAGGGCTGTCATTATAAGTGAAGCCGGATTATTGTGAACCTCTACGGTGGAGAATAAAGAGGCTCTGAATGCAGTGCAGCAGTACATAGAAAAGCTGTACAAAACTTAAGGTATTCGTTCTTTCTGTGCAACCTTGGCCCTTTATATTCAGCAAAAACTGCACTCTGAGGCCTCAGAGTGTGTTTATCGTTTGAAAATGGCTGGAAAAACACGTGAAAGAAAGTAATCTGTTGGAGCTCTGTGTGCACAGAGAGGCACCCACACTTGATGGGTTTTAAAAGTTTGTTCCGGACTTTCACAACCAAGCTACTATCTACGAACACATTGATGCAACACAGAGAAATTTCCATGAACAAGAAACGAAAGAATAGGATATTACAAAGCGGGCTGTAGTGGGAGCACGATCAACAGCTTGACAGCAACAATAGGTACGATCTCAGCCTTGGATGTGTTTACTGTCTCACTGAACATTTCTGAGAGTTGCGCTGTTTTGATTTTAAAACTGTGATGTGTAAACACGCGTATGCCTCCCTTTGTTTTTGTGTTTGCTCAGTTTCATCTTCACCTGTGCTCTGTGAACACAGAATTGCTTGTGAGCCTTATGAATTTGGCTGCATTTTAAGCCAGTGAGTAAATTTCTTCACTCAAGGACTCAAAAGCAGGATCACAGTTGAGGAAGGACGTGAAAACGGGAAGAACTGGAGGAAAGAAACATCAACAACAACAGAGGATAGGTGATGGATATGGCAACTGTAAAATCTGTGCTTTTCGTGCAGCCCTGCATACGTGAAGTTCATGATAGGAGTTCAGTCACACAGTACAGATTAATTTCAGTGAAACTGAGTTAAACACAGCAGTTTTCTGCTTTTAGTGGCTGCAACCACAAATTTCTGTCCATTGATTGTCTATTAAACCTCTTTGTGATGTTAATTCTTCAGTTTATGAAGTGTGGTTGAGTTCCAAAGGTCTATAAAAACCAAAAGCTTTGATTTAAATTTGGCTGATCTCCAAATAAAGGTCATCCTCTCGGGCATGTTCACACAGACCTCGGACTTGTGCGAAGAGAAAACATCAGTTTTCTGACCAAACTGGCACAAATCTCAAGCGACCAATCCGAGTGTGCGCAACTCAGAGCGGATTGGAAATGTCTTTTGTGCCCACCATCATCACGGTCGCTCTACACTGGCCCACCCAGCAGATTTGCAGGAAAAAAAGCTGAAGCTGAAGAAAATGATGAAGCTTAGGCTTTTACCCATTAACTGGATGGAATACAAAACTTATACCTAAAAGTATAAAAGCTAAATGAATGCAAACACAGTCTTTGAGCTCTTTAAAGCTCTTCATATTTCCTCAGATAATGAGTGCGCACTACAAGGTGTGTCGTGGTTTGCTGGTCTAGACACAGCAAAGCCAAGCATTTGTGACATCACAACTTCTTGATACATTCACAGTGTTTATGCATTACTTAAGCTTTCTTTATGAATAAACATACATTTGGAACATTTAAGTATTCATTTCTATACTGTGGGCAGGTGTAACCTGATCTTCTACAGCTGCACATTGCATATAAATATATAATGCATCTTAATTAATATTCCATTACACCATAGGATTACTTGTGTAGAAGTGGAATTTCAAGAGCTAGCCAGCTAGCATCTGCATTATCACTGATGCTGAAAAGGATTCAGATTCGGCTTGCTTGGCTGTTCCTCGCTCTTTGCTGCACAGCTAAGATGGTGACCACCGAGGGAAAGAAGTGTACAGCGTTCCACACTTTTTAAATTTTATATGTACCATGTTTGACAGAGTGGACGCGCATGCACACGTGGACGACTCAAAAGCAACTGCAATTGTGCAAAATCCTACTGCGATGACACAGAACAAGAAAGAGCTAATGTAGCAGGCTGGCAGAGAGGCAGAGGTGGGTTTGGAGAAAAACCACAAATGAATCCACTTCTCCAACAGCATACGAGACGAGCTGCCTTAGCGCTTCCTCTCTTTCGCCTCTTGGCGAGGGAGAGTTTTGTTTACTTTGGCTTTTGACTTTTTTAAACCTCGTTTCTTGCACACATTTGCACCCCCTCACATCCATGCGCCCATTACACACACACACACACACACACACACACACACTATTGATACGACTGACAGCATGTTTCACGTCGTTTATTCAGTTAAATAAATTTTGCTCATTTCAATTCACGATCTTCTGTCTGGTCTCACTTATTTGTCTGGACTGTGAGCTGATCCATGACACCACTAATCTAGACTAATGGACATAATTTCCCCATTTGATAAGCTAACTGTTGAAGCATCCCTGGCATCAACAAATGTGGAAGAAACACGTCTGATTGCAGAGAATGTGTCAGTGAGAACAGCCTGTCTGTTTGCCACCCTCTGCAGTGGAAGACATGTTTTTAAGAATGCAGGGCGAGGTGCCGGTCTCGGATTAATCGCAGGGACTGACTGGAGGAAATCGATGAGCTAAACGCTGCCACTTCGGCCAGGAGACAGACAAACTGTGCTGAGGAGAAGTCAAGAGGTGACGCCTTTAGTGTGCTGAAGGAGAAAGATCAGTGAGTGTGTTTCTGAAGCTGGCATCCCTTCCTGTGGATATTCGTTTTGCCGTGACAGACATGTTAAGATGTACTGGAATGCAGTTGTATGCTTTTGTGAAAATTGTGCCGAGGAATTTTTCCATCATCATTTTTTCTCTTCTCATTTTCCTGTTTACTGTGTTTATTCCAGTGCTCCCTACCACTTAAACATGGGTGCACACACATAAACACATATTCGCACACACACAAAATTGTTGCATATCTTTTGCCCTTATTTCCAGATGCTGCTGTCTACATTCACAAGACTTCATCTCTTCTCTCTCTGTTTTTATCCATATAAATATCTTGCATGGTATATATAAGACAGTGGTGTCTGTAACAGTTTAGTTGAATTTTGTTTTTCTTACGTGTGACTTTCAGTTGAGGCCGTTTCTCTTCACACCTTTCCACCCTCAGTCTCTCCAGAGCTCCAATTTCAGTTAAATTCTGTTTCACTGGCATCAATTCAATTCAAAGGCATTTAGTACTTATTTATTACAGGTTTTATACAAGTAAATGATGTAAAATTATTTGGTTGTGACTCCTGTCATATCAGAGTTGGGGGTGTGCATTTTGTGGAACATGGTAGCAACTGAGGTAATAAAGGTAATATGATTAATATCAACTAAAATCTCAGCTGCATATTAAAAATAGGCACTGTGATGTAACTAACTGTAAAGTCCTGGTTTGAAACTTACTTGGATGTTTTGGAGACATAAGTAACCATATTTTTATGGGTCCATCTCGCTGATACAGATATCCACCAATCAGTGCTGGGAAACAGATAAAATACCAGAATTTCCTAAACTCAAACTGCAGCACAGTACTAACGGCCCATCCAGATTTTGCCATTATACACATATCTGATAATAAGTATTAGGTAAAAGACTAATAAAGTGCTAATATGTCACATGCCAAAATTACAGCACAAAAGTCTTACAGGCTGCACCACACAGCAAACCATATTATTATAATTCCATTCAAAAAGCTCCATAAGGCACCAACAACACAAACACAGTAGAGAGGTCCAACTCTATAACTACTGTAGCCACCTCCTAGATCCAGATAGATTCTGCAACCTGGTCCAAAAAACTCTACAGCACTAAAGTTGGCCATTTTAACATAGCCGTCTACAGGATTTGACTCGCTTTTGGAGCCAGCCTCAAGTGGCCATTGGAGGAACTGCAGTTTTTGCTGTCATGTTTTCAGATCATGAGGTTGTCGCTTCCACAACAAATGTGCAGCTTAGACTTCATTTGTTGTTTTTCCATCAGACAAATGTTTCTCCATTTTATTTTTTTTTTTCTAGCCTGGGGTGGTTTGAATGTTTGAATGTCCTGCCCACACTTGTCTCTACGTGACATACTGGAAACCTGTCCAGGTTGTACCCTACCTCCTGCCCTGTGACAGGATCAGGCTCAAGACTTGTATCTCCACATGGAATCAAACCAGTAATCTTTCACTTCTCTACCAACTCCCGACTAAAAAAACATATCAGGCTCTTTTCAGCCATTCTACTTTCATTATGAGCCAGTTGCTTTTCTTTTTGTTGTTTAGTGATGGGCAGGTAGAGCATATGAACAAAAGCGATGAGCTCAAAGACTCCAAACTGCCCCGTGACTGTGTTGTTGTCACTAAAACCAAACTCCTTAAATTTATCCTACTGACTGTTGGTTGAAAGTTGGGAGGAAAAGAAGGATCTTTTCCAGCCCACTCTCTCAGCTTGCAACACTATGAAAACACCACCTTGCTTGTCAGAGTCAGCAGTAATTATTCATATCATCAAAAAGAGGTTCTTGTAAGGTAAATGCAAACTGGTTTTGGCATTTGAACAAGCAATGGTTTTCTTTTCCTGCTGAGCAGAATCTCTTCATTTTCTTCCGCAGCATAATTATTCTTTCACTCTCTTCTCTCAGTTGCTTTCTCTCCATTTTCCTCCTCTCTCCTCTTGCACTTCATCCCTCTTTCCTGCCTGTTTTCTCTCTTTTTTCCCATCTTTTCTGTGTTCTCACATGTCCTTTTGCTCTTTTTACAACGCTCCTCTTTGCCCCCACCCCCCAAACACACACACACACACACACACACGCACACACACACACACACACACACACACACACACACACACACATACACATTCATATTTCATTCTAGCTCTCTTTGCTGGTTTTCCTCTCTTACTTGATTTCCTCTGCCTCTCTGAGAATCTTTTCATACAACATAGGCATCTTCCTCTTTCTCATACTGATACCCCCTCTTTTTCTCCTTCACCCCCCCCCCTCCCCGTTTCCCCCCATCTCTGGGTCTCACTAGTCGTTTATGCCTCCTCGGTGAGTGCTATTACAGCATCGCTTTGCATTTAGATAACCATCGCCTTGCCACCCCAAATTGGTCAGAATGGGGAAGGAAGAAGAAGGAGGGGGAGGTGGAGGAACGTTAGGACGGGAGGAGGAGGAGGTGATATTGAAGTTCAAGCTGAATCATTCCAGTAGAAATAATTGCACATGTTGGAGCCCCGGTGGACGGCGGCACATGGGGAAATTTAAGGGGGAAATACAGACTAGCAATTTCACCACCAGCAATTATGATCAACAGCATTTTATCCCCCCCTTTCACGCTTTCATTGTGCTGCTTCCCCGCTGTGTCGTCCACACACATTTATTTTGTTCCAGAATCCTTCCCATCCTTATCAACACAGTTCTATGTATCATGGCAACTGTTCCACTTTTAAAAGCCATGGAGCTGTTTTTTTTTTAAACGAGTGTTTTTCTGAAAATTTAAAGGTGTTTTTACTGATGCACACAAAAAGCGCTGCTCTTTCTCTGTTTTCTTTACATACAGGATAAGACACACATTCAGCTACTGTTAATCTCTGTCAATCTCATTTTTACCAGTGGAAGTTTCCAAATGAGCTGTTTATCCAAACACTAAATCAAGCCATCTGATGAAGTTTGTGTTTACATGCACCAGTGCATGCAATTATAGACAAAGGAGGGGGGAAAAAGTCATAGATTATCTTGGATATTTTCTGGTGTTATTTAGCTCAAGTGAAGCGAAGAATAATATTTGTAATTTGAAAGCAAAAAGTCAGCACTGATTTTTCTCTCTCCCTCTCTTGCTGAAAGAAAAAAAAAACACTTTTGAACAACTGCAACATAAATGATCGTGTTATAGCTTTAATTGATTTTTTTTTTCAGGGATGCGATGGACAGAATGAAAAACAAAAAAAGAAGAAAAAATTCTCATCAAGGAAAATATAGATTGCCCAGAGGAACAATGGAGCTTAAGCAGACTGAACACATTAGCATGACAGTATGATTGGTTTGATAACGCACTCTAAAGCCTGCTCTGAAATGTGCCTAAAGGCAGTAATGATATAGCTACACAAGCATCTGATAATTCAGTGCTGCATACAACAAGTTTTGTGTACATGTGCGAGCGTGTGCGAGCCTGCTGTAAGCACCAATGGCTGTGCGATGGTCCGTATCTGCTTCTGTTGTTGAATCCCAAATGAGGGACTGGAGTACAAACACACACCATTCCCTTTAGCTGTTAGAATCAAGTCAGGCTAAGAAATGAAATTGTCGAGTGCGGCAACTGAAGGGCTACACGTTGTCTCATCATATGCGCACATTTCTCTGCATGTTGATGTGAATATGAAGCTTAAAATATGTGCTGCAAACAAAAAGGACTGATTTTAGTTTTTCATATATCAGAATGATTAGAAAGACTTCTGAGGGCAATTTTCAAAAGTCAAATTTAACATGTTCTGAAAGCATAGGTTTAGGTGCACTGAGACCTCAAATGCTTTAATGTTGGATTTAGTCATAGACTTCATAAAGGATGGTTTTAGCTTCCAGGCCTGAAAAATACAGTAAATCAAGTGCCGAGATGCCCTTAACCTGCATTCTTTTTAGTGACTAGCAGGAGGCGACTCCTGTGGTTTCCAAAACATACCAAGCTTTCTACAAGACAGTTGCTCTCAGCTTCCTTATTCTGACCTCAGTAACCATTTTTCGTGATGGGTCCAGTTCACTAGTTTCAGGTCACACTGAATATGAAATTAAGTTAGTTTTGTATGGTATCTCCCCTATCTCAAGTCAACATGTGAGTGACAACAATAAGTGTGCGGCATCCCTCCGCCCACATTCACCAGGTCTGGTTTCAAAAACCTAAAAGGGGAAAATGGCAGCGACAGCCAAAGAAACACTCAGCTCGAGGCGTCACAATTGGACTTTGCAAACCATTTACAGCACCTTGATCCAATTCAGTCGCGCTCTTACTCAGCTCTTTCAGGTAATGCTGAGAAAAGCTCAGGGTGCATCTTAAACGGCTGAGATCAGTGATTGGGAGAGGCCCAGTTATTACAGAGGGCTACAAGAATGATTCACAGTTCAGCGTCGCTAGCAAGGCGTAAATAAGTTTGCAAATGGACTGCTAGGTAATCCTAAAAGAGATCATAATGTTACACAACACACCACAATTCCCAATGTGACATGGCATATCTCAGTATCCGCTTCACAATGGGGAGTCATTAAGATAGCACAGGGTATTTGTGGGCTTCTAAAAATATAGCACTATTCAAAAGTTTGGACACAATTTTAACTAACTGCTACTGAGGCCTCTGTTTCTTAAATTAATAAACTCTGCTGCTCAACCCACAAATGCATTTTCCTTAAAAATGTGGCTCCATTAACGAGGACACAAACAGGCTTTCCAATGGTACAAGATTTATTGACAAGATACATTGTTACAACAAAGGGAATAATCAACTAAACACAAATTTCCTTATTTTTGTTGATACGTGTATAAACATCCATCTTTATGTAAAATTATGGCCTAAAGCACATTGATTTCTAGCATTTTTACCGTTTTCTTTCACTGTAATAGTAAAAACAAAAAATCAAGTTAAGCTGGGGGGATTTTTTTTCCCCTTTTTGACATATTTGAACAAGCAAAAAAAAAAAAAAAAAACAAAATAAAAAAAAAAAAAAAAAAAAAAAAAAAAAAAAAAAAA
>VUQK01005145.1:4428-19248 GCA_015106715.1 Bujurquina vittata | reverse complement strand
AATAAAACCAAAACTTAATATTTATAAACAGAATTTAAATAAATAAAAAGAAGAAAATTCACAGTGTAAAAAGTAAGTATTCATCTATATTTTTATCACAACAGAAAAACCATAAAATTACAACTTGGGTGCCTCATTTATTCAAAATATACTTAAGACGAATTTCCTATACTGTACAGAAAACCTTGTTTGGAGACCGGAAGTGGACCTTTTAATCGGATAATGGTTCTAAGCACAGCAAATCCACCAAGAAATGGCTCAAGAAGAAGAAATGGTTATGGAATGGTCAAAGCCCAGATTTGAATCCCATTTAGTGTCTCTGTTATACTGGATTTTACAGGGATTTACAATATCCTGCCCATAAGTTACCACAGAATTACACATTAGTCCACACATGTGCCTGCTGTGAAGGTGCTGAGTTACTCAGACTCAGGAAAGGAGGACAGCCAGCGCCAGCATCAACCCAGCATTATTACGAATGCAGAAAAAGTCACACGCTAATAAGAAACATTTACAAAATGTGATGTTGAGTGAGGTCGTTTGCACACGCAGACTGTAAAATTCATTGCAACTTTCCAGAAAATCATTTCCACATTGTGTAGTCTTTATTGAGCAATGCAGTCCGAAATTATTAATTCTGTTATTTAGAAAATGTCCATTTCCGCTGCTATGCGTGATTATATTCCACCCAAGTAAATCCAACAAAACATCAGCAAATGAATGAATGTGAGGTTAAAAGAGCCGCAGAGAGGAGAGGAACCAGTGAACGCACCACAGCGTCCACAGCCCAGCTCTGTTCCTCTGCAATTATTTGACACAACGTGAACACAACACATTCACCTTGCTCTTTCTTCCGCTTCCATTTATCCTCGCTCACACACACACACGCACACACACACACACACACACACACACTTTGAAAGGTCTAAAACTCCTAGTTAGCCATAACATTAGCTGGCTCGCCTGGCTGTAATTACAGACGCTCCCAGAAAAGACAAAAAGGAGGAAGCTCGGAAGAAACGTGGCCTTTGCGCCGCGTGTGCGGTTACACCTGTGTTGCGAGCGTGGGCGCGCATGACGCGCGCGTGTGTGATGGAGATCAAGCGAGGATTAAACGGGAGCAGAGAAGCCTGGTCATCCTTTGAGCCGCTGCGCTAAAAGTCACCCACCACCCACTCTCTCTCGTTTTCTCTTTTCCTCTCTCTGATTGCCATCGTCTTTTTTTCCCTTACTGCCATCTCTCTCGCCCTCCCTCCTTTCTCGCGTCGCTTTTGCTGCTCCTCTTTTCCTGCGTAATTGCTGCTGCATTTGCTCTCACAGTTGTGTCTAACATCGCAGGAATCAGATTTTTGTCACAGATCAAAAGCAAAGAGAGAGAAAAAAAGATAGGAAGAACTGGGTAAGTGAAAGAAAACAAAGTGACAAAGAGAAGAAAGGGGAAAAAAAGGATCATTTGCTTCATCTCAAATGCGCAGCGACCTTGTCTTAAGCACAAAAGTTAAGATAGCTGATTTGATTTGTGTCTGAAAGCAAGGGGGGAAATAAATAAATAAATGGAGAAAAAAAGTTTTTTTTTATTTTAATGCCTAATTAGCTTCTTTTTCCAGGCAGCTCTCAGAGGAGATTTTAATTATGATTTGGCATCGGCCTGCGTTTATGGGATAAAATGGACGCTGTTGATCAAGGCTCAGATGGAAGGAGGTAGAGATGGAGGGGGATTCAAGCAAAACGAGGAAGCTGGTCAAAACACGCCGTCCTCGGCTACTTGCTGACAAGCCACGCACGCCAGGACCCCACGCTGAGAGCAGGGCCCTCTGGTTTCCCTCAGAATTTGCACTAAAACATTTAAAAGCCACAACATCTTTGCAGAAATGTCGGCTTTGCTTATTTTTCTATTGTCAGTTGATGCAATGATTCAGCTTCTGGCAGCAGATGAAAGCCCTTTCATTTGCTGTGTGAAGCGCTGCACGTCTGATTTTTTTCTGCTTTCTGTTTCTAGTCTGTTGGAAATAAATTAGAGATAAACAAATAGTGAGCTGCTCTGTAGTCAGCCGCATGAAGCTGGAATCAAAGTTACGCAGACATATATGGGAAAATCCCTGCATCGACCCAGAGAAGGAATTTATGTTAGGAAAGAGATGACAGCGTGCACATCTCCCAAATGTAATAAACAACAACAACAACACAACTATATTTTAGTCAACATTTCTCTTGAACAGTGGGAGGCTTTTGTGTTTAAAGGTGGCTTCCTGGTGGGGCTCATTAATTTTGTATAGTTTTATATTAACAGTGTCTGTGTGAAATGTGAAAAGTTCCTTCTGATTGCCTCAAATCAGACTGAGCTGTCAACTTGTTGTGCAGCTGCCTTTAACAAAGCACCCCCCCCCCCCTTTGTGGGACTGATATGTAATCATTCAGTAGAAAGTGTGATATCTATATGAGTCTAAAGTACAGTAGTCCTTAGCCATACAAACAGGGAGCAGGATAAAGAAGAAAGACACTACATCACTGGTTGGTACTGAGGATTCTTGCAGCTAGAGTCCACATTGTTATTACTCCTTCTTGGGTCTGCTGCCCAGCTTGACATCTGTGTTAGTCCCACCCATGGCAGTTATTGGCTAATTAACAGTCTGGCACTCACTGGACAGTTTTTCAACTCAGAAACTGCTGTTTCCTGTAACACTGCCAGGCAAATTGAGCAACTCGATGGAATGGCAAAACCTAGGCATTTGTGAAAATGCAGCAAAAATTTAAATAACTCAAAAATGTAAAAAAAAAAAAAAAAAAAAAAAAAAACAAACAAAAACAGCGGGCATAAGAACAGATTGATCCATGCGCCAAACAGCTCCCATTAGGAATCCATTAGCTGTGCAGGTTCTTCCTTCTGACTGACAGAGAGGTGCATTTAAATGCGCACAATCCATACAAGCAAAACACACCGTGAACTGCCGTCAGTCACGTTTAAAACACGTATCAACTGAATACATCCCAGTTCTATAACTTACATGGAACTTTTTTCACATTTTTACATTTTGTATCTGTCATATTCGTCATTTTTGTGTGCTTTTTGTCATAAAGCTATGATGTTACTTCTGTCATTCTCTAAAACCAACAGAAACATAGAGAGACACATTTCTAACAGGTTGTATATGCATGCCTGTGTCCCCAGCTCGAGTCCTTAATGGAGTGAAAAACTGTTGCAGTTGTGTGATTTACATAAAAATTATTTTAAAAGAAGGAAAAAAATCTTTTTGCATGACGTATAACTGGGAAACAATCATTCATATTCATATCTCAATATTTGGTGTGACCGCCTTTATTCTTCAGCACAGCCTCAACTCTCTCAGGCAGCTTTAGAGAGTCTTCAGGAATAGTTCTCCAGGCTTCCTGAAGGACATTCAAAGCTCTTCTTGGGATGTTGGCTGCTTTTTGTTCTGTTCTGTCAGGATGATCCCACACTGCTTCAGTAATGTTGAGGTCCGGGCTCTGCAGAGGCTGATCCATGACCGATAGCGTATTTCTATCCAGGAATGCTTTCACTGCATTGGCAGTGTGTTTGAGATCATAGTCATGCTGAAAAATGAAGTCATTGGCAATCAGACACTTTCCAGATGCTAGTGCACGGTGGATCAAAATCTGACTGCACTTTTCTCTTTTCATAATTCCATCAATTTTCAGAAGATCCTCGACACCACAGTCTGAAATTACACTCCAACCGTGACAGACATCTGTTTCACAGATGACTTTATCTCTGTACCTCTCTCCTGACCTCCTCCATGCATATTGATGACAATCTGAACCAAAAATGTCAGTGTTGAATTTATCACTACATAAGACCTGATGTCAGTGATTTTCAGTCATTTTTAACCCCGACACTTCTTTTGTCCTTCACTCGTCCAGTTTTCTCAGATTTTTAAGAATACACTGCACACCACATTGAGATGTTCCAAGTTTTTGGCTAATAGCTCTTTAAAAATCACCTTGTTTCTTCAAAAAATGCTATGTTTGCCTGTCAAACTGTGTTATTTTTGACATTTTTGCAATTGATGTGTTTGTTTGACAGGCTGCTAGTAGCAAAGTATCTAACGATACAATTGAAAATGACTTCTTTGCTTAGTTTTCAGTTATGTGCAGACACAACACTGGTTCATTTCTTGAGTTAGGTGCATTTCTTTCATGTTTGAATGGTTCTTACTGTATGACCCACAGTAAAAATCATTCAATCGGTGTTAAGTGGCTTAACAAACAAAAAAGGAAACAGGTCAGGTACAGTACAATAACTGGACTGAATATGAATCAAAAAGCAGCCAGTGTCCAAAGAAAAACTTTGAAAGACCTTCAGAATTCCTGGAGAAGTATTGCTGAAGACCAGGTTTCAGAAAGGACAAGAAAATCTGTCTGCTTGGAAGTAAAACACCCAAAGATATGGGGGGTGGCTCAAGACTTGTGTACAGTACTATTAACAACTACATCTTTTGTGTTTGGGTTTTGTCTCAGCACTGTTTTCAATGTAGATGAAGAGGCTTTAACCCTATTACTGTTTGTAATTTCACATTAAAAGTAGGTGTGGTTTATTACATATTTATTACATATTTCTTTTAACAGTAAATACATATTTATGTACTGTGTACACACTGTACCGCTAAGGCTATAGTTTGTTTACCAGAATCATTTCCTGTTGTGAATCTACCTTGTTGAGATTCATAAAAAGGTTGGAGTGACACACAAAACTACCCTTAATGTTAATAACATGCCTCTCTGATTCAGTACTGTATGGGAAATAAATACAAAAAAATGCCAGTGTGCACTCTGATTTCTTTCTGTTTTATTGTCAGCTAAAGAGGTGGTAAACTGTGACAAATGCATCAAGAAAATGTAGCCTACAGCTGACGCTTGCTTCCCATTTTCAGAAACCAGAGCACAAGCCTTCAACCCTTTAATCTAATGCTTCCTTTAGAAACAGTCCATCTCCACAAGTAGAAAGAATTCTGTGGCTAACTGCTTGTCATGATGTGAATGACTCAGATATTTTTAGGATGAGCAGTGAACTCTGGAACCAGCAGTATCACATCAAGCCTCGTAAGACCTTAAGAGTTAGCAAAAAGGATGTACCAACATAGGCATGGACACATGCAGTAACTGGAGCACAAGAGTATCATCTGTGTAACCGCATCCTTGTCCTCAATGTGGCGAGAAGGAACCTGATACCCATCGCCCTGCAAAACTCCCCAGTCATCACTAATATGGGCAGGAATGTCAGCATTTAATATGCACAAGGGAATCGCAAAGGTCACAGCAGGGGCCCAGGGTGAAGAAATGCTGCAAAAATTCTTGCAGACAAACAAAAATGATGCTTGAACGTGCATCTACTATGCATTTTCCTTTATGGCACAAATTACCTTCCTGACCCCAAATCTTTCAGGGTTACAGTGGATTACAGTGGGTGTCACGGCATGACGCCCCAAAGACTTTACTTCATTACTGTCTTTTTGAAAAAACACAACTGTAAGCATGCAAATGGTCACCTGGCAACAACTGTCACCATTTGAGAGGGGTGATTTGGGGGTGGGGTGGGGTGGAGGGGATATAATGATGGTGTCCCAAATGTATCATCTGCCCCAGTTTGATGATCATTGCCTGAGATATTACAAACAATGATGCACGTAATTAAAGTTGTGTCTGCAGAGACTCACCTTCAGATAGCCAATTAGTTTTATATTAATGTGTGCTTTGTATTACTATTTAATTTGAGTATTAAAGTATTCAGGCAATTCATTATTTGAAAAGGAAAAAAAATGCTTTAAATTAGCCGCAGCAGCCAGTGGTCTTTGAAGTAACATACAAGGCCAACACACTGCCGATAGAGATGATTCGTCAAGTTTCAAGGGAGCTGACCTTCAGCATTGAACGATATTGATTAGATAGAAGCAAGCGTGCGCACTCACACACGCTCACATGCTCGGCACGCTGAGGTTCAGATGTGCATGCACAGGCATGCACTCACATTTATGCAGGAAAACGCATGCCTATTTTACACAAAGAAACGAAACACAAGTGAACACATGCATATACATTACACAGCATATGCACACATGCATACATTACACAGCATACAGTACCAGACAAAATTTGAGTGTGCCCAAACTTTTGAGTGGTACTGTATATACACACATGCATGTATACATGCACGTATACATTACACTGCCAGTGAGACCTAAAAACAGAGAAATGGTACTCAGCATGGAACCAGGATGAGCAGAGCCATCAATAAATTGTAGGAAAGGATCATTCAAAAATTATATATATATATATATATATATATAATATATAATTAATATATAATTAAATTAGTAATAATAAACTTTATCGTTTGACTCCTGTGCTTCAAGCGGTGCACAGTAAACACTTGAACACAAGGGTCCAATGCTGCCACCTACACGCGTCACAGAGTAATGCGTCTGGCCACCCGCTGTAACGCATTTGCGCCGCCAGGTGACGCGCTCCTGTCACCAAGTCTCTGTCTCTCTCTCTCTCTCTCTCCTTTTCCCTGGGATGCCGGAGTCTAACTGCAGCTCTCCTCTCATTCATGCTGAGCGCTGCTCTCCCGTTCGCACGGAATTGCAGAGCTGAGCTTTTGGAACCGGTGCTGCTGTTGCTGTCTGACCAGTCCCGGGGGGAATGGAAACGTCTTCTGCTGCAAATCTGACATCCTAAATATATATGTATATAAATTTTATATATATATATATATTAGAAACATGCCATGCAGCACGAATGCAGAGGACGGTTTGATCAGTAAGTACAGCCAAACTTTTTGTGGTTGTTAGTCATCTCTCAACTCGTCTTGGAGCTCTCGCTTTTTTTTTCTTTTCCTACATGTTGGTGACATTCCTCTCCCTCTCAGACCCTTCCTCTTCTTGTCGTCCTTCATACCCTCCGCCGATGCTTCTTTCCCTTGTTCGCCAAGAACATACATGGACCACTCTGTGCTGCGGGGAAAATCAGGTTTTGCTTTTCTTTTCTCCTTTTTTGCGCTTAGGAGCATCGCATGGCTTGCGTTGCGCACGCAGGGCGAAGCAGCCAAACGCACGGTGAGGTTACACATGGACTATCTCCGAAACTGACTGAACGTCTATTTTTTTCTTGTCATTTGGTGGAATTGCTCAAGTTGTTGAGGGTGAAGGATTGCTTTACTTCAGTGGCAAGGAGCTGCGGATTTTTGGACGCAAAGTGGCAGCATGAATAGGCAGATAGTGCAAGCTCCGCGGCGGTGTTTTATGCCCAACATGTCAGAGCTTTAATGGTTTTTGTGGTGCATGTGAGGACGGCAGGACTCTGATAGGTGCGTTGTCGCAATATAATAGTGGTGCTATTAGAAGAGGGATCAGTCACTAAAACCTCTGCTGAGCACATCGGGCTCACCACAGGCGCACCAGAAAATTACAGGACTTTTTTTTTCCGCGTGTGTGTTGTGATTTATTGTGATGATTCTTTGCTGAAAACTTGTGATGTCGCTCAACACATGAAATGAACTTGGAAACGCGCTTCGAGTTCACCGTGAGAGTGCGCATACATGACTGCGTACATGCAAGGTCCTGTGCAGTGACACCGCAACAGTGCAGGCTTGTTCTTGTGTGCATCTGTGCGCCCGATTAGGTGCAAAATGTAAATGTTTGACCTATGAGTCTGAGAGCTTGTGGGTGTTGTTTGCTTCCTTGGCTGTTTGTGTGTGTGTGTGTGTGTGAGAGAGAGAGATGTGAGTGCATTTGCAGATTTGTGTTCATGTGTGTTTGTCCCATACCCGCCCACATATAAAAATATATACAGGCGCGCGCACACGCCCATAGCATCATCATTTTGGAGTCTCGTCAACGTGCTCTGACAGTTTCGTGTCACCTTATGAATTTTTGACTTGAAATGCGTAGGTGAGGCAGACAGGCTGATTTTGAGAGACTACGGGCATCAAGCCACCAGTTTGGCTGCCAAGCACACAGAAAAGGAGGAAAAAATTATCTCTTTAGGCTTTGTGTGTGTGTGTGTGTGTGTGTGCGTGCGTGCGTGAGAGAGCGAGAGAGGAGAGTCTTCTCTCTGCATATTCCGTCCTCATCTCCCTCTCTCTGCCTCTCTACTTATCTCTCTCAAGGGTAAACTTGTGAGGATGAGTGTGTGTGAGTGTGATGATGTGGGAGCTATGTAGAGAGATGCAAAGAGATGAAGGGGAGAGAGACTTCTCCCCCTCTCTTAAGTGCACGTTTGCTGTGTGTCATCTTGCGCCTGTGCTGGGACCCGTTGATAAAGCAGAAACCCTGAGCATCACCTCCACTTTGGGGTCGAGGCGTGACATCCAAAGTGACTGCATGCTTGGCTGTACTGACATAATGACTGGGGAACATATTAGTTCCTAGTACAGCCGAATACACACAGTGTTTTTCAAAGGTTTTAGAACAAAATGAGTCACAATCAGACTCCGGCGACAGCGGTGCTGCATGTGCTTTGAGCTGCTTATAACCTAATTACCTAGTTTATTCTTGGAGTCCTTTATTATTAATTTGTTCTAAGAGGATATGATATTTTCTCTCTGCTCTCTATGTATCCTGTTCTTACATACTATAGACACTCTGTTTGTAAGCAGCGTTTTAGTCATATTGAAGGAGACTTCTAGGATTTCATTTGACTGTAACCTCTTTGGTGTTCACTTAATTGTGTACTTAATCAGATTTTTTTTTTAAATTGTCAAAAGGTGGGGCTACATTTAATTAAGATGAGACTGATACTGTGCCAGCGGATGATGTGTCACACATGCCTATAAGTAGGTTCTTTGCTGGGATTTAACCTGTTTTATATCCATAATATACCATAGCTTTGGTCTCATTTTTGAAAGTACAGTATCCTTTTGAGGTTAATTAATTGTAATTAATCAAAGCAATTAACTCACTTACTGCATAGTACTTTTTAATAAGGGGTATTTCGGTGAACAGCCTCATTTTGGGTTCATGGATGCAACTTAATTAGGAATGTCTCTGCTTTTTTCTTTTTTCTTTTTTTTTCTGAGCTTCCTTGACATTGAAACATATTATAAGCGAGAGCCGGCTCTCTACTCTTGCCCGCAGTGGGAGAAGGTTTTCTTTGGGTAAAAGAAGCAGCCACCACAGGGAATGTCTGGGGTGGGGGTGGGGGGCTGCTGGAGCCCTGTCTTTACACTCAAACCTCAGATCCCGGCTGAGATGAGAGCCGCAGACAATCGACAGTGCACCCCGCGGTCCGTCTGCAGTGAGAGGCTTCATACCGCAAGTGTCTTTAATAAATAAGGTCAGGAGGAGAGGAGCCAACAGGATGACCATCAAGCAGTCTGATAAAGCAGTCTGAACTTAGCCAGTAAGAGAAACTTTCACAGGAAGGGTGGGCTATCATAACATGTCCATATGATGTAATGAAAATGACATTTAGCCGAAGGTTTTTATTCCTGCTGCCTTTAGAGAGCTACATTTAAATACTGTATGTGCAGCCCCGGTGGGAGCTGAATTGCCGACCCAGCAGTGTTAGAGCTGCGCTCTCTCCTGTTGAGCTGCTGATGACTAGACTGCCAAGGAAAGTGATACTGCACGGTAGAATACCAGTTTGAATGCGACAAACACATTTTTCCCCCCACTGCTTTGAAAGGCAGTTTGTCTGCCTAGTTTAGCTTATGCATGGGGCTCAGATAACTTAGTGACAGACCAGGGCACCAATCACGGTTTATCAGAGCAACATTCACACTAGGTTACATACTTGATTATAGCCAAAAGCCATCAGGTGTTGATAGGATTTTCTCTCCTCCTGCTGGCTATACTTAGCTGCCTCTGTCAGTGGTTTCAGGAGTGAGATCTGTTTTTAAAATAATAAAACCCAGATAACCAAGTACGGGGCACCTTTGGATGGTGGTGACACTGAAATGAGTCAGATCAGAGGAGCGTGGTTGCCCAGGAGCAGATCTATACAGTGATATTTGAGGACTTGCCATCTGTCAGTCACAGCTTCAAAGAAAAGATGTTTGGTGAATGGGAGGAAGATTAGAAAAAGGGCCTTCGTCACTGAAGTTCAGCCAAAGCTTTGTGTTTGACAGCTAATTAATAAGAATAATTTAATTATAAAGGACCTTAAACTCTTGCTGTATTGACTTCAAAGTATTTTCTGATACTACACCGGATGAAGCATCTTGTTTTTCTTCCCATCCTTTTCCTGATCAGCCGGTGACAAAGTGTTTACAACGCCCAATTTTAGTCGGAACAACGCAGACACGGGAAGGGATGGAAGAAGAAAGGATCGGAGCCAAATGAAGAGAGAGGGAGAGACAGAGAGGGAGAGACAGAGAGAGGGAGAGACGCGATGGAGCTTTTAAGTTCCCCGCATCTTTTTGATGCAGCTTCTGCAGTGAAAGGCCACGGCAGATCAAACAGGCCGGGCAGATTGAAATAGTTCCTCTTGTAAGGGGAAGAGACGCTCTGACGCTGTGCAGATGTGACAGGTAACCACAAGACGGAGGTGGGAGCCACTTTCGCACGCTGCCTGATTGCAAACGCTGGCTCCCCAAGTTGAAAATAGGACTTGCAAAGAGCTTTTTGATTGTCGTTAGCATCGGAGTTTGGAATTTTCAAGCGAGACGAATGGCATGTGGGTGGGCGGAGGAGTTATTTCCCATCCGAGTGTGAGCAAGGATAATTTTGCCGCTGTTTTGTCAGCAATTAAAAGAATTTCAGCAACCCATTTTCTTGTGCTGCTGCTGCTACAGACCACGCAGCTTGTATTTGTTGTCCCAAATGGCCAATTTCTGCCTTATGTTCAGTGCTGTCTGAACAGTTGAGGCAGCAAAATAATGTGTGTGTGTGTGTGTTTGTGTGTTTCTTTGAGCGCGTGCACGACCCCTATCTCCACGTGCAGCCAAACAAAATCCCTGAACTTCCCATTCTTGTGGCTGGGAAATACACAGACACACACTTGAACATCCTCCCTTAACCCTCCTCTCTCCTTGTGTATATTTAGTGCTAGGCCAAGGTCAAAGTTGGAGTGCTCCATTCTTGTTTTTTCCGTACATGGCTTTCAGATGCAGATCTGTCTTCTGTTATCAGTAATCCCGGTTAGACTTTCCCTGTGGGGACGTGTGGGAGGAAGGTACAGCAGGGAAATGATAAAAAGGAGGAAAAAAAAAAGGATGACAGGAGGAAGGATGAGGTAACTACAAATATGTGAGTTTTGGGCGTCATACCTTGAATATTTAACTTGAAGACTCCAATATAGGGCCCTAACGCGCTATAAAGGGTTCCGCTGTGATAAAAACCAAAAAACTGAACGGATTTCCGAGTGATAGGTTTGTCTTGTTCATCTGAAATTCTCCCCCCAGGCGAGCCTGTGTAAAGCTTCAGTGTTAAAGTACACTCCTTTGTGGTGCCAGGGAGGGAGGAAACCATCTGAATGCTTGAAAGTCAATGCTCACAATTCACACAGCGTGATGTCAGAAAGTACAGAGACAACAGCTTTCTCCGCGTGAAGCTCATGCTCGGTGTTTATGAAGCGGTTTGAATTTCGCTCTCAAGCTCTGTCACTTCCTTTGGAGAGAGACGTGAACGCAGGCGACATCAGAGAGAATCGGTAATAGCAGGTAGGGACGGGAACAGCTTTGGCTTTTGAGTTTGCTACAGTGACACCATCAAAGTGTAGGCTGGGGAAACAAAAGGGTGGTGGGGGGGGGGATTTTAGGGACTAAGGTGTTCACAAGGATGGGCACGAGGAGGGATCACTGAGGTTCACGGAGGTGGGGTGGATGGGTGAAAAAGGCAACATACACTGTGCTCTGCTATCTCTGCTTGTTGCTAAGGCTCAATGAAGTGAGCGGATAAAAGAGGCCGGAGAAATTGGAATGTTTTTGGGGTGAGGAGGTCGAACGCAGAGGCAGTGGCGCTCTTTCTTACTTTCTGACAGTTTTCAGGTAAACCACTTCACGGCTGCAGAAAGGAAATTGAAGACAATAAAGTGGGTTTCGAGCAGAGAACAGGAAATAAGGAAGGAGCCACAAGAATCTCTCAGATTAGGCAAGTTGTTTTTGTTCCCTCATATATCATGCTGTCTGAAGATGAGCGAATACATTTGGCAGCTTTTCAACTCAGTATGTAATCTAATGGCGGAAACTCTTGAAAGCCATGGATTCATAGCTGGTGGCACCTTCTGTTCTGGATCCATTTAAAAAAAGGATATTAAGGAAGGAAGCAAAATAACTGCAGAGGGGAAAGAATATGGACATCAGTGGAGGAGAGAAAAGAACTGAGGTAAGGTTTAAAGAAAATTAGAAAACAAATTGAGGAAGGGAACTGGGGGCAGTGAGGCAAAGAGAGAGTGACTGTATTCCTGACAATGTGTCTCAAATTATGGGACTCTAAGAAGGAGGAGGGGTTGGATAGAAAAGCAGTGAGGGTGAAATAGTGCAGCTCTAATTGAGCTTTTCCTGGAAGTGATTAGGAATTCAAAGGCGTGAGGATGGAAAGGGACGTTGCAAATAAGGAGTTGAGAGCAGACACAGCAACAGAGGGTCCATTCCAGTGTGGCCCCTTCACTCTTTCACTCTGTTTGCACATTTGTGTGAAGGGTCTGCCACATCCAAAGTAAACAGCTCTGATTGCAGGTGGCTTATAAACCCCTCTGACACTGACTCAGGCCTACTAACCACAATCCTTTAGGTGCAGCACCTTTTTTTGTGTCTTATATGGATTATTTCAGTGCAGTCTGAACGTTATACATATTTCTATGTGTATTTCATTTTTTTCATGAATACAGATACATTAAAAAAATGTCAACGCGTGAATTTAACTGAGGCAGAATATGCCAGTTTTCCAGTAAGTGATAGACAGAATCTTAAACATCCATCTGTATCCAGGCAAGATTCAAGTGCATATGGAGTTACACTCTTCCTGGAGCACGACTTGATAAATTTGGCAATTTGGATCTCAAGACTTATTGTCCTAAATCAGTATCAGGCTGCTGACCACTTTCTTGTGACAGCCTCTTTCTTCTTTAATCGAGTGCAGCATTTTAAGTTGTTGCAATTAGAATGCAACACTTAGAAGCAAACGTCACTGTATTTATGGTGGTAACGAAGCGCAGGGGAGCGTATAAAAATGATTCCACATATAGACCTACTTTGTGACAAACTCTAATGTAGGAATAATCCCCTACCTCTCCAGTAAGTTCCTTATTGCACGAGCAGACTTCAACTCCACCATCTTGGAGCGCAGCTTGCATCGGCAGTCCCTTTTCTGCTCTCTAGCCTCTCTTTGTGCGCTCATCGTAGTGGCATCAGCCACTCTACCTGCTGCAGGTTCTAGTTGGAGTGGCTCTCCAGCTCAGTGAATATCCAGAGCGGAACAAGGGCAAATGATGCCAGCTGCTGTTTAAGATGCAGGGGTTGGGGTCTGTCCGATTGCAGACTCAAGACAGTTGAGGACCAGGCTGGCCGGACTGCCTGTAGAGAAACACTTTCTGGAGCAGCAACTGAGCTTACAAAATAAAAGCGAGGATGTGTTGCTGTAATCAGACAGATGAAAAAATGAAATCCCAAAATGCACTTGAGCGGCTGTCTGTCTGCATGGGCAGCCGGTCCAAATACCGTTATGGTCTACCTGTGAAAAACACGGTTATTGTGTGTAACAGCTGATGGTTTGAGAGGGTATTTTATGAGAAGCTCTTTTTCCTGGCAATTCACAGCATCAACTTTGCCAAATATGTTGACAGGTAAAGTTGCATTTGTTTCCTACATGCCGCAAATTTAAAATGGCGTACGGCAACATCACTTTCATCACAAGTCATGAAGAAAGAAAAGAATAAATAAAGACAGAAAAGGAGCATTTGAGTGTTTCATTACGCTGCCAACAAAACCAATTTAGCAGCTGGAGGAAAACATGAGGTAAACAGACACAGTCATCCAGAGGGATCCTGGCAGGTCCCCCTTGGCTTTGCTGTGAGGAAATGACAGGAATGACAGTCAGCAGAAATGCTGAGTCAGTGAGTGCAATGACACTCCCCGAATCATCACACACACGGCTGTGCGCCCGCGCGCGCACACACACACAGACACACTCATCTCATTTTGTTGAGTGCTTCATCAAACACAAACCAGAATGCGTGAGGGAGGGGTGGCTGCAATGTTGTGTGTGTGTGTGTGTGTGTGTGTGTGTGTGTGCGTGCGTGTGTGTGTATGTGTGTGTGTGTGATGAGAAATAGGATCAGAGGACCATTTGCAATGTGCCCCGTCATCCGTCTCTTATCACGAGAAGTGCGACTTCCAGGTTCAGCATTTTCCTCAAGGGCATCCCAGCAGGTGTCCTTGCTTCTTTATGTAGCATCTATAGGCTCATATACATCTTGTTGTTTGATTGCTTTGGAATTTGAAATGTGTAATTGATTCGGAGCATGAGTGGTTCAGTTAAATACGGTTGATCTCAAGTTTACTATTGGGTCCATCATGTCAAGTGGGCATTTATCTTGGGCTGAACTCCAAGAGGAAGGAGAAGTACATTAAACACATTCCTGAGTCCTGCCTAAATGGAACCAACTTGGCTTTGTTGTGATAGATTAACTTCTTCCTCAGTTTGAGAAGTGAACTTTCTCCTCTCAGTTTAAGCCTCTTTTTGGGTTCTGCCACTCTAGCTCTGCTTTCTTTCTTCCATTTGCCTTAAAAGCGATCCTGGCAGCTAGAAATTCCCTGGCATTCTGTCGGAAAGACGGATACAGCTGATAAGACATGGAAACAGTGAAGCATTGATAGTAAATGCTTCTGCTCCCCCCGCAAAAAAA
>VUQK01005141.1:27696-38389 GCA_015106715.1 Bujurquina vittata | reverse complement strand
TTTTTTTTTAACAAAAAAAAAAAAGGAGGTTTCCATGATAGTTTATTAGGGTCGGGGGGGGGGGGGTAACTAATAAATGTCGTTATTCTAAACACTTTTCAGATGGACCTCCTATTTATATCGCAGTGATGCTCCTTTTTTCTTCATGCCATTCATGCGCCTTTTAAATGGGTCTTTTAATTGACATTATACGACTTGTTATGTAAGACTGCTTCCCTGGATGATTCTGTAAGAGCGGCTTTCCTCCCGCAGGGTGAAGATTGTACCCAGTGAGAAAACTGATAGGCCCTACATGAGAGAAGAGACACAGAGGTTCCTGTTGCCTTGGTTTTTGCCACTATGAGGATTATTTTCATTTATTTGCTGGATGGTCTGAAGAGAAGTGCACAGCCTCCCAGCTTCCCATTCATTAAAACAGATACACATAACCACACCTGGGAGCTGCCCATGCAGAGCACAGCCAGACTGTTCAGTGATGAAGTACCTTTTTATAAAAGGAGAAAAAAAAACCTTCTCCAGACACTGAGTCAGGATTGGACATTTCCCCTGACTTCACAGCTGATCCAGCCAACACTTCGAGCACCTATGGCTATTACTACATTCTATTTATTCAAATCATAATGTAACACAAACAACATAAATCTGGGAAATGTTAGTAATTTGACCTGATGGTGTGTTCCTATGTAAGGACAATGGCGAAAAGAAAATCCACACACTGAAATCTTTTTGTGTTATATTTTTGTTCCTGCACCCATTTTGACTTTTTCCAGATGTGCGTGTTTTTAAGAATAAGGAAAACAACATTGGTCCTAAATCAGAGTGAAAGGTGCACAGCAAAGACTTTAAATGAGACAAATTGCCAAACATCTGGGCAAGGTCACAGTGGCAACCCCACGTCTCCGCAGTCTGGGATTGAAATCTGTCCTCCAAGATGACAACGCTCGCCCCCACAGAGAGAGGTTTATCAGAGACTACCTCCATATTTGGGCATGGACAGGACTGAATGGCCTGCCTGCAGTTCTGACCTCAACCCCACTGAACACTTGTGGGATCAGCTTGGGCGTGCTGTTCATGCCAGAGTGACCGACACAACATTGGCTGACATGTGGCAAATGCTGGTTTAAAAATGGGATGCCATCCCACAGCAGTGTGTGACCAAGCTGGTACCCAGCATGAGGAGGAGGTGCCAGGCTCTTGTGGCTGTGCATGTTTCTTCCACATGCTGGTGAGGCCCCTGTTTGTTAAATGAATAAATTGTTAAATTGCCAATATGTCTTGTTTCTTCAGACTTCAATTAACCAACACCAAACAAGAGTCAGTAGTAGAATAAGCTGTTTGGCTCTGGCAGAGGAGATTTGGCAAGTTTTTAATGGGTGCAACCCACATCCTCAACTCTGCTGCTCAACCCAAAAATGTATTTTCCTCACAAATGTGGCACCATTTAAGTGGAAATAAACTTTAGGCTTTCTAGTGGGATCAAATTTATTGCCAAGAAGCAAAGAACAAAGAAATTATTGACCAAACACAAATTTCCTTAACTTTTGTGCTAATTTTCTGAGTCTTCATGTTGTATGGCTAGCCTGTACAATGCTAAGAGTGAGTAATTAAAAGCACAACTGCAATCTGTCATGCAGAAAAGCTTGTTTCATAATCTGTTGTTCATTCAGGTATTCAAAAATCAAAATAATTTATTTTATAATTTTAACATCTTAGTTTGCCAAAATGTTAATTTGCGCAGCTTAGCTATATAATTTGTTTTTGCCATGAATTCTTTCACTAGTTTCATTGCTATTGTTGCAGATCAGTATTGTTGTTTTAAAGGTTTTGGGAGACCATGAGGCAGAAAATCAATACAAAAATAACTTGATTTTACTGGGATAAAGTGGAGATTTTATATAAAGCCTGCCTGGCTGTCTGAGCGCTCATGTTGCTCACCCTGTTGGATTTCACTAGCTCTTTCCAAAAATGTGGCTGCATTCCTTAACTTGAGCAATGAAATAAGAAATAGAAGTCATTAAGCAGCCCATTCCAAGTTGAAAATATTCATCTTTTAGCTGAAACAACCATTTCACAGTGAATGGGAACCCGTGAATATTAAAGCTGCTTTGACTGCTTTTCTTTAACATGCTCTAAGGTAAAAGAAAAAAAATAAATCTTAACTGTCTTACAGCTCAAAGACATTTTCACACACTGTGTAGAAAAGGACTACAAAACTTTAACTGTGTAAACACAATAGAATTGTATTGCCTACATGCTTTATTTTGTAAAGGTCTTGTAAGGGGATGATTTTACATTCACTGAATCTCCTTGCCTGTGTTAGGATTTCTCAAAACTTCAAACAGCAGCAGCAGAGGCAAAGGCACATTTGATGAAAAACACCCGGCGAAGACAGAAACACAATGAAAGAAGAGAAGTTGATTGTATTATGATTCATGGGAGAGCAGAGCTGAATAGAGACACTACAGAAAAATCTGACTACAAGTGAGCTTTATTACAAGTTTATGCAAACTTACAAGATAATTCTAACCCTCTTCTGACAACACAGGAAGTACAAGGAGTTCAAACCAAAGGTAAACTGACAAGCAAAGAGGCAAAACTATATGCATACACTGCTGATTGAACACAGGTGAGACTAGTGAGAGCATGGGCGACAGCCACAAGAAGGTAAATCAAAGGACGCAAAAAAAGTGGAGATGATCATGTGTGGCTCTGGATGGCTTTTGCTTTAAAAAGTCTGTGGCAATTCTACAATAATATGGCTCACCCTGTGGTGCCTCTGATTGGGTTGTATTTCAGGGGTTAGGCTAGATGATAATTGGTTGGTTTAGGCAGGTGGAGTGAATCAAAGGAATAGTAGGACCACAGCTATTAAGCGAATACCTTTTTCACTCGTGCCGTTTTAATTTCAAGTGAAGGAATAATTCTTTTTGTTTTATTTCATTGTTTTATACGTGCAACGCTCTTCTTCAATATTTCTTTATGTTTCCTATATATTTCTCTTTTGCATGTTGCTCCTGCAAAAGAGCAAAGCTCTAGAACTAACTTAAAAAGAAAGACAAGAAACAGAGAAAAATAAAGTAAAGCACAGAAGGAACTGGAAAAATAACACTCAAAACAACTAAGGGATACAACAGAGACCGTGACAGATTGTGTGTGTGCAGCCAGTATGCATGTGTGAGAGAAAAAGAGAACAAAGAAGGGCAAATGAGCAAAATGAGATGGCATGAGCACCTTTAAATGGCACAATTTGATTAACAAATGTGTCCAAAGCATAATTTCAGAGAACAACAGTGTTACATTGGAACAGTGTGGCTCTGCTGGAGCACACCCAAATCTACCTTTATTTCACAGACTCTTTGGCATGTTCATTATTAACTTGTCAGTGTAAAATGAGTCAGGACTGCTTCAGTGGCTGCATGAATTAGCGATCCATTTTAGAGCCTTACAATTGGCATTAATTAATTCTGGCCTCCTGGCTTGCGTAAAACAAATCCAACACATTTCCAGTGGCAGTTTGAATAATTTGTGATTAGGCTTGTGTAACAAAATTAGGAATTTGTTACTTGGTGTTGTTTATGAAGGTGCATGCAGGTGTAACCTGTTACTGATGTTTTCTAATTTTAACTCAAGTAAAAACACCATCAGTACTGGACATGGCAAGAGAGCTTGAGTTTGTGTGATGCTAGGTGACCTGGAAGTAAAAAATAACAGAAGGCATTCCTGCCCACTGGCTTCAATGACACAGGGCTGCCCCAACTACCACCGTCAGCTCCAAGATCTCTCATCACATCACATCACACGCACAGGCACAGACACCGATGCTTTTCAATTAAGACAGTTTTCAGTGTCCCGCTGATGCGGTCTCACAACATTTCCAGGATGGCTACCACTCTGTGCATATCTGTTTGTGTGCCTTACAGTCAACGGTAGCCAAATTTAGCTGTACCCCTAAAGGTCCACTGTGGCTGTAAAAAAGGGGAGGTTCCAAGCCAGACAAAGCATTATCCATCACCTACTCCTCCACAAGGAAAGCCCTGCTGGCTCCAAGCCCAGATTACACAGGATGGCTGAATGTAATGCTCATAACTCAGTTCTTTGAAAATGTTCCAAGGAAAAAGGAAACATTGAGTTCAAACGTTTTGCTGTTTAAGTCTTTTGTTCTTAGGCATCAGCAACTTCTGCCAACAAACTTAGCAGAAGTGTTGTCTCTTGCAAATATTGACAGACATATTTACAAGAGTGACCCTGAAGTATAATCTGCCGCTTGTTCGGGTTACTGAGTTCTGTCTCACGTGTGAAATCAAAAGCCTCTGCTGCAAGAAAATGACTGACGAGACATTCTTGAGCTGTGAGGACAATGAACAGAAAATGCAAAGGAGGCCACTCAGCAAAGAAAGCCAAGTGCGTACACCCGCTCGCTTTATCAATTATCCGTTCTTCAAAGTACTTAATGGTTCTTCTGCTGCACCAGAGGATCATTCATCTAAGTAAACTCTGCACAGAGATACAGAGCACTGCTGTAGATAGGACACGGAAAAATGAGATCAGATTTTTGCTTTCATTTAATTTTTTTGTTATTCTGTGAGAAAAATGTCATTATTAATATATTAAGCATATACTGTAGTTTGTCAGTCAGACACAGAATTTACCTTCATTTTAAAGCAAATTTTATCATTTTTTTGCTACCTGAAAGAGAAACATTTATTTCAGATGTCTTTTTTTTTCATTTTAAGTCTGTTCTTCCACATTAGTCACCATGGTTACCATATTGTGTAGATTCATATGAAAGCCAGATGCTCCAACCTAGAATGGCTGAAGACGGTAATAAATAGTACCATGAATGACAAGAAATGATAAAGTTTCTCTATGTTTTCAGAACAATGAAAGTCAGGCATGCCTGTGCTGATACTGTACGTATGGCGAATGCTTTTCAATGAGGTCATATTTCCCAGAAGTCTGGTCTTACATATTACATGCATACTGTCTCACTGTATGTCTTCTCCCTTCCTGTGCTCTCCTCCTCTCACAAGATGCTTCTGCATAACTAGGGTTAAAAATAGATTTAGCCCCCAGTGCAGATTGGGCCTAACTTTATTTTCATGGGGGAAATGAAAAGCACACATACTCTTGCTGGCCCGAGGGACAGAGGAAAAAATAACAATAACCTTCATGATCCAATGACAAATCATTTTCTGTACATGGTAGAAAAGCAGTATGAGGAGGAAAAAAGGTCTAAACAAAAAGTCCTTTAACGCATGCTTAGACCTTTGTCTCTCTCTGAGCTCATTCAGTCATCTTTAATCTGTTTTATTTCACTTTGGTTTTTATCCTAAATTAGTCCCTGCCATCCAGTATGCGGGCTTACTTACACCTCTGGTATAAGAATGTTAGGCTCAAATCAAATGCAAAAAAATTAATTAAAAAAAAGAAGAAACATAATACCATGATATTTATGGCTGGTTAATGATCACAGCGTTCAGTCTTGACATGCCATATGGATATTGATTTCCCAGTGTCCCAATTTATCTTTCTGATTTTACCTTGAGCACTTACCAAGGATACATGGAAAGACAGTAATAGAGACATTTTTTTTTCCAGTTCAGTTTGTTTTATCAGATTTTGAGAAAACTTCAAATGTCATCCAAAGACAAAGACAGCAACATGGGAACAAGAAGGATCATGGGATGCAGAGGGGCAAAGAAAGAAAGTGAGGCACAAGAAAGCAACATTACAAGAAAATGGAAATGGATGAGAAGACATTGTAAGCAGGAGAGGGAAAGGAGAGTATGGTGAGGCATAGTGTGACAGACAGGCAAAGGAGGGTGAGAGCAGAGAGGAAGAGGGAGAGGGATGTGGGATGTGGGAGAGATGCAAGTTGAGTCAAAACCCCCAAGCTCCCCTGATTTCTCTGTGAAAGACACAGTGCTGAAAAGATGGATAGCGTGTGCCCTCTGTGCCAAGGCATGCCCAAGACAATGACATCATCATCAAGGACACAAGGCGAGAGAGCCCCAGACTGGCGCTTGGATCTTTTATTCATCATTACTCACTCACTTATTCATCGTTTTCCCTGTGCTCAGACTATCACTTTACACTGACATGATAATTAAGTCTTTGTACTTAAAGATTGTTCAGCAAACAAAGTAATACTCTTCTACACAGAGACAGAATACAGACAGTGATAAAGGAGTCTTCATACATCATTAAAAATCTCTCCAAATATGTGGATAGTTTGGTTTAGGACAGGAAAAAAAAAAAATCACAGATTCAGGTTCAACAGGAAGCAATAATCACAAAGCAGAAAATAAGGTTTACTTTGTTTCCTTCATAGTGTATGCCGTGCGGGGTTAATATATTCTTGCTGCAGGTGTTAAAGGTGGCGGTGTCACTGCCCACGCGTCTTATCTGAGAGTCTCTTTGCTTTATTCTGGAGGTATCGTGCTTTGCCCTCCTCGAAACGTCGCTGCTCCTCCTCTCCCTCAATCTAGAGGAAAAAAACAGACAAGATTTGTTTTCAGACACATTCATCATGTACACACTGGAATGTTTCCCCTCCAATTATTAAATTAACTGTGGGCATGAAGCTCTGATTGAATTGACTTGACAGTTCTGTTGAAACTGCCTTTCATCTTCTAGGTGAAACAGAACAAATGAGTCTGACACTAGGCTTTTTAATGGCCAGCATTACATGCAAAATATATGCAGAAGAATGTATTTAAGTGAAGGTGAGTGGCACCACATGTAGAGCTTTGCAAGACATTTTAAAGCCATGTGAATGTATCTATCACCTACAACACATTTTGTATTGCTGCAACACTAATAGCAAGAATGATGAATGGTGATAAGTCAGCTGGTTAGGTTGTCCATGAATGCATTTTCCGATCATAGCGACAACTGTTACTCACAGGCTTAAACACAAGTTGATAATTAAGTAAATAATGCAGTAAAAGTACATAAAGAGCAATAACTGTAATTTGTGGTGAGTGGTAGCCTCTCATTTCATGGCATCATCTTGTGAGACCTTCTGCTGATCAACCTTAGCTGCACATTTCCATAATAGGGTGTTCCACACACCCTATTGCACAGTGTCAGTGTAGTATTATTGATACTGCAGGGATTTGGAAAGACCACGCTGGATTTCCAGCTGTTATGTATCACTTTTACACTGTTTTATTCTGTGCAGCACTTTTAATTCTGAAGTTTTTTTTTTCGTATTTTAGCATCAAATGTAGTGAAGCTCAGTGTGGCTGCAGATATATGCGAGTAAGCACTTAATAGTCTCTACAGTTTAATTAGACTGCTGGGCAACCTCACGACGTGCAACAAAGCCACAACCAGTGACCATGTCAGCACTTTGATGGTGCTAACTGATTTCCCGCTCCTTTATCTGCACAGTGCTGTAACAAAGCAGGTATATGAATATGCTTGTATTTTGTATGTAAAGTGGACTATAAGTGAATGCTAAAGCTAATGACATGTTCTGATGGAGGCTCTTTGCTGTGTACACACCAGGTGGTTGGCAGATTCAAGAGCACCTGCCACTCACACAAACAGGGTGCAAAGCTGACAGATGGCACCTTAAATTTAAGTAGAGAGCAGGGTGGTAACAAATATGACAAAACATCATGCCAGGGACAAGCCCAGGGGGTCATTACTCAAATGTGATGAGAATATTAAAACAGTGGCGCTGAGCTGCAAACACAACACCAGTGGGAATATCTTATCTGTAGAACAGGTTCAGGAGCATACAGATGTAATATTGGTGTGTTTGTTGTATGCCAGTTATATAACAGTCAAATACTGCTCAGTCAGTTTTGCTTTTGCCATTCAGCTGAAAGTAATGGATAATTCCAGTTCATTGACTTTCAAAAAAAGAGAGCGAGCGAGAGAGAACAAGTTTCATACACACATGTAAAATACAGTACATACACACATCTACATTCCTGTATCTGAGCATCGTGTAATATAACCAAGGAACTAACAAGTTATGACCAGGAAAAAATTATAATAAAATAATGTCATTTTACCCATCAAACACTGACTACCTACGTACACCCACACACTGTACGTCTGTACAGATGACGTGAAACATGGCACACGCTCTGATACAAAAACATTAATGTAGAATAGAATAGAATAGAATAGAATAGAATAGAATAGAATAGAATAGAATAGAATAGAATAGAATAGATGTAGTTGCTAATGTAGTTGCATTAAGTAAGAATACGTCCACAGATGGGTGAATAGGCTTCAAGCAAAAGTAAAAAAACAAACAAAACCCCTTGCCAAAATAAAATACATGAATAAAAAAGTCAAATATTTATATGCAGTGCATGTATTTAGATTTATAAGTCATCACTGGTTGAGATGGGTTCACCGTGAGCTATAGAACCAGAGAGGGGGGCAAAACAGTGCCATACAAGCTTAACCATTGCCTTACCTTCCCAAACAACAGCCAAACAACATTATGACACTGAGACCCCTGAGACTGTCACATGCATGCATACATTGTTGAACAGCATTAATCCCATTGTTACATTTTGTATTAGCTGTTCCCATCCTTTCAGGAATTTCAAGGCCTGAAATTTAGTACTACTACTACTACTATATTTTGTTAATTGTTCCATAATCCAATGATAGAAATACAAATAACCAATAAAATTAAAAGGTTAAGGCCAGCAGTTACCAGCAAAACAAACAAACAAACAAAATGACAGGAATCCAGGCTACTGAAAATGAATAAATATTGGTCTAAATAAAAAAAATAAATTAAAAGCCCCATTAACTTGTAGGAATATTTTCTGCTTTCTATGAATGTGTTGAAAGCATTGCTATATTTAAGTGTCATAAAATAACTGAATTGCTGCAGAAGCTCTCTCTCTCTCTCTTCTTAGCTGGTATCTTTGGTGGCTACAAATCAGCACATTATCTGTATTTGTATTCTACAAAGACACAGCTAAAGCCAACTTCCAGATAACATCAAATACATGGAATTATCATTTTAATTGAGCTTTTCCATGTTTTTGTTACATATCTGTTTAATTCTTAACTGTATAACTGATTTCCATTCATTCAAATATTTTTGGTCCAAATATTTAGAAATAAAATGTTTTGATTTAGTAGTTATTTATTTTGTTCCCATAAGACAAATAGTCTGATATATTTATGTGATATCTGACCATTCTAAGTCATAGTTATTAAGTTAAATGATTTATGGGTAAGGAATATGGTTTTATTATGAAAATGGTTACAAATGGTTGCCTGTTTCCATGTTGGAAGGCAGACAACTACAAAAACATGACCAATAATGTAATAATTCTTTTTGTCTGTGGCAAGCTTCTCTCTAGCCGAACAATTCATTGAGTACATTAATCAGAGAGCATTTAACTCTGTGCAGGTAACACTTCCAATTGGATTGTAAGACACAAACTGTGCAGGGAGCTGCATTACAGCAGCTAACTCCCAACAAGGTGATTAATGATCCTAACACTGATTAGAGGTTTATAAATCATCCTCATTTAACAGGATAATCCAAAGACATTCATTAATTTAACACAAAATTTGCCGGAAAATTATGTCATCACTACCACAAAATCAGAAGGTCTGAAGAACTGCAGCCATAAAATCAAAGCAAAAAAGATGCTAAAATGTTGAAACTAGTTTTGACCAAATGGAACCCTTAAAAGGTAATATGAATAAAATAAATATTTAATTACTATAGTTTTACTATTTTAGGTTATTAATAAAAACTGTACAATTCTTAATGACATTTCTTATTTACACTTTTAAAACCATAATTCATGATTCTGGCAGGAAAAATGTGAGACTCGCTATCTGGCTGAAGAAGAGATTTATGTAAGCATTAACATACCAAAGGTTGTTGCAATATAATTGAACATTTTTTTAATGTGTAATTTCTCCTGCTCAGCTTGATATAGATTTTAACTAATTAAATGAATGTTTGTTTTTTAATGCATTAATTGATTTCTGCTTTCTAGTTGCCAATGTGTACCTCTACCTCACCTAACCAAACAAACAAACTTTTTCAACCATGGTTTTTATTTCAGCTGTAATTACAACAACAATATACACATCTGTCCATCTGTAGGTCTGTCTACATATGCAGAATAACATGATTACACAAGATCAGTGCTGAAAATTCTTAAAGCAGAACCATCCCTGCAAAAACCAGCATGCTTGTTATATTGTGTCTTTAAGTCAAATGCCTTCACCCGAACTGCTTTTTATATTTCAGGCACCAACAAAAAGTGACAATCATTACATGTTTTGGCTGCCTAATAATAACTCAGTATACTGTACCATGAAGGCATGCTGTAGAAACTGCTTTCTGATTTATAACCACAACCTCAGTGGCATCTGGCTCAGACAAAGAAAAAAAAGGCCTTGCCATTTATGTGGGTGTTAGTTACATACACTTCAACAATTTATGCAATAGTGAATACAAAATTAGACTGAATGTTGCTGTTTTATCATATGAAACTAAGACAAAGTACAACAGTTTAGTGCATGTTTATCTTTGCAATAAAAGTGATGCATTACTCCAGCTTGTCTTTTTGCCATACTCAGTCTACAGCTATACACACGGCTGCTTTGGTGAAGTAAATGCTAAAAAAAACAACAAAAAAAAAAAAAAAAAAACAAAATAAAATTAAAAATAAATATAACTTTTTTA
>VUQK01005141.1:2584-18850 GCA_015106715.1 Bujurquina vittata | reverse complement strand
AGCCAGCCAGCCAGCCAGCCATCCATCCATCCATCCATCCATCCATCCATCCATCCATCCATCCATCCATCCATCCATCTAGCCATCCATCCATCCATCCATCCAGCCATCCATCCATCCAGCCAGCCAGCCAGCCAGCCAGCCAGCCAGCTTATGAAATTCAGGTTCGCGAGGACATAGAACATAACCCAGTTGTGACAGGCTGAGAGGGCATGTACACCCTGGACAGGTAGCCAGGCTATCACTTCATGCTCACATTAGCACCTATGTCCAATTTAGAATAGTCAGTTATCCCAATGTTAGATTTTAGATTCAACTCATTGTCATTGCGCACACAAAGCACACAATGAAATGATCATTCCAGATCACTCATCCAGAGACGAGCATCTGCGGTCATGTAGTCAGAAACCGGCGCTACACATGTATTTGGACTGTGGAAGGAAGCCAGAGTACCTGGAGGGAGAAAACATAGAGGAACAGGGAGAACATGCTAACTTCACACAGAAAGGCCCCAGCCTTTCTTGTTATGGTGTCAGTGATGCACATTTCTGCACCCTAACCATGACCATGAAATTTCTTTAACCTTATCCAAATAGTTTTATGTTGATTAAATTTATAAAGTAGTTATTTTAGAAGCCACTAACAGGCAACCTGCCTTGAGACGGATATTTGTTGTGATTTGGCACTACATAAATAAAACTGAACTGAATTTAATTTAATTTTCACATTTCTTGAGTTTCACTTGGCTGATAGTCACATTTTATAGAGTTGAGAAAATTCAACTTTTTAGATTTTCTATGTTAAGATAAGTACTGAGAGATTAAACCATCAGTAACCTTGCATGCTGAGGCATTTAGGAAATGGCATCAAGGTGATCAGGAAAATCCAAATGAGTGGAAAACTGTAAACATGTAATTAAGTGCAGTAACTGTGGTCTGACAATGTAAGCTTTGGTCTTTCAGTGTACCTGATAACCCACACCATACATGTCCATTTAAACCATTTCACTTCTTTCTTGTCGACTGACCTTTACGTGTCATGTCTCATTTAGATAAACTATCTCTCACTAAGAATTATTAGGCTCAGTGAAACGACCTCTGCTCAGTGACATTACACAAAAATGAGCCTTGATGATGGTTGATTTTGAAGACCTTCAGATTAATGCAGAATGTAGATCCTGACTTGTGCAGCACTGGAGGTCAGCCAACAAAAACAACTGGCAGAGCCTGACGTCTGAAGAGCTGATAAAGCTAATCTGCTGTGATGAAGGTACCCAGTCTACGTCCAGCTCAGTGCTGTGTGCACGAGGCTGGGAACATAATGCCACATAGTAACAGACTTGTTATTTTACTGACTGATAATTAGCATTAACACATTCCTTTGTGCAAAAAAAAAATGAATTTAACATGATCAAAGCTCCACTACATTTCCATTTAAACAAAAGATTTCTGTGTGAAGACAAAAGCATGAGTTCTGAGTGTCATTCCACAGGTCGAATTTTTCTTCAGGCAAAGAGCACATAGAAATGCCAGGTTCCTTTTTTCCAAAATCATGCTTTTAATGAAAAGAAATGTACAATTAATAAACAAAAACGACTTTGTGACCATTCACAGTGGAAAAACTGTTCCTTTTATTTTTTATTCTCTCCCGCACTTTCACTCTCACCATCAGCACTCTATTCCCTGTCCTTGAAATGTCCTTTTATCCAACCTTTTGAAGTTTTATGCCTTTCTTCTTATTATTTCTACCTCTGGTTGTTTTGCTATAATGGATCACACAGAAGACCACTGCCTGAACTCTCCTACTAATGACCAGTACCTCACTGACTGTATATCATCGGGATCTAACAGTTCTCAATATTTAAACTATTAAGAACATTTTTCTATAGTTATCGTCTTCTGTGATTTTTCACTCTAAGCTGATTTTTGTGCTGCTGAGGCCAACGTGACTGATATTCTGTACACTTATTCAGAAAGGTGAACTGCTGAGGCTAGTCAAAGCAGGACCTCAAAAGACCCACAAGCATAGATTTACACTTCTGTCATTTAATGGCCAATTTGTCTGTCTATCACACAGGTTGTTATAATCGTTATTTAAACATTTTTCATACCATTAAATTTTTGGCATCAAGGGATGCTTTAAGGGAAAAGTCTACCTTCCTCTCATTAAAATTAAGCTGTCCAGATGTGTCTGTTACTTTTCAGGTTGATATGGTAGTACCAAATATTTGGGAGCCATTCAGTTGGCTAAAGAGACAGAAGCGAGAAGAAAATGAATAATAAAGTGACAAAATAAACAGTAAACAATGCTAGTGGTGGTTTTGTAGGAACCTTTTTCTTTTGATACTTGTCCATTATTTCCCTAAACTCTCTTCTTCATTTTTTAATTTATTTTTTATTTTATTTTTTTACCAGCTAAAACAAAAATGAGAACTCTACAAGTGGCATAACCCCTACGTTACTGTGAAGCCAGGGGAAATCATGTCAGCATCAACTAAACTGTGGGCATAGATGAAGATAGCAACTAGGGGCAGATGAAAGATGTGGTGTTCTGTGCTGTTCAGTTTTCTGGTCCCTTAACTCCTGAAAGGTGGGGTTTAAATGTTTTAAAGGTCCCCTTCCTTACATCCTGCCACTCAGTCTATATAGTTCAAACTGTCTTAGAAAAACACTGAACTGAGCAAATTATGCTGCATGAATAAAATTGTGTTTAAAAGTACATGTACTGTATCGCTGACCTGGCACAATCAAGCTGAGCTGTGAAATATCAACATCTAAATATGAACATTATGTTTAGCACATCAACAGATAACAGACACTAAAGGTACTTTGGGTAGCTCCCTTATTTCAGATGCCTCTTTGATTTGGCAGAGTTGACACAATATACCCTTCCTGACACAATCGTCCCATTTACCAGCACTAGGCGTACACCAGCGACTGAGCGGTGGGGCTGGGTTTGCATCTCCTCCCGTCTGCCTGTCTAAGACCAGAGACCGTCTGCATGTAAGATGAGCATGCTAACCATTATACAGTGGAGCCACAGGAACAGATAACAGACACTGTGGCAAGAAAACCTGTTACCCATTAAAGTATTTAAAGTTCAATGTTACAAGCCTCTTTGAAAAGACTGTTTTGAGTCACTTCTGCTGTGTTAAAATTCTACAAAATAACAACCAATAATGGTTTGGTGGAACTCCTGACAGCAAAGACAGACAGACACCATGAGGAGAATAATGAAGAGCTGTAATAGGTCACTGCCCAGAACAGAACTGGGGAGGAGGTTGAATTTATACTGTACTGCCAGAAAGGTATCGTACCAACTAGGGCTGTGCATGTCTGCCATGTTTGTCTTTTTAGTAGATTATGTTACTGCCTTCTTAGAACTGCTTCTATAGTGACTGTCCCTAAAGCACTTAGGATAAGCTCTATTATCCAGGAAGTCCTGGCAATAAATTCCGTACTCCAGTGTTCAACCAGAAACATTTTCCAACTGAAATGTCAAAGGTTATGTGGATAAAGGTATTTAGAGGCTTACAATTAGTTTGTTTGGAAATCTGCATGTCTCAGACTGAGAGGCGCTTACAGCAAATACAGTATAAATAGACAAAGCTTGGTAATGGAAAATAGTTGGGTCATTATTAACAATGATGTGTTTTTCCAGATGTAGTGGCAGCTCTACAAAACAGGCCTTGGAAAGCAACTGTGTGACAGCTGTTAACTTTGGCTAGCTTGATTTAAAACAGCACCGCCCGAGGCTGATTTGAAAAGCTCTTTCAATTTTCCATTTTATCATCTCGGGGTTTTAGAAAGTGCAGTTGATCAATGGTCAAAAGTCGAGAAAAAGGCAATAACCACGTAGAAACAGCTTCCTGCATCTCTGGATATTCTTATGTATCAGTGATTTAAAGCTGAGTGTATTCTATGTGTCATCCTCACCTTTCTTGATCTTGCGATGGAAATTGATGGCATCCACAGAGGCGGTGACAATATTGGTGTTGCAGTGACGAGCTGCCACAATACCTGCAACCTCATCCATCAGCTTCATGGTCACACCTGTGTCAAACACACATAGTTTTAATTTAAAGCATGGAGTCCAGCCAAACAAGAAGATGCATAGATTATCCTTTTGCAGCACCTGGATCACTTTTCTTTATAATTCCACTATAGCACTCTTGAACAATGCTTCACTAATGACAACAGAAGTAGCTACTCCACAGCGATTCAACCTGTGGAAATGTCAGCTGATGTGCTTCATTCTCTGCTTATACCGCAGAACAGTTGTGTTGTTAATTAGTAATAAAATTACATTTTCAAGGTCAAGAATGAAGCAAAACTGACCAACATACGCATGATTGTGTGCCTTTACAAACTGCAGCATTCTGCACTCCTTTCACCTCCTGTGAAACACTCACTTGTCTTTAAATCCACACAAACCTTTAAAAGAAAATGCAGTCATTAAGCTGCAGCCAAGTTTGAGACACAGTTTCATTGAGAGCCGATTATTTGATATAGAAGCTAATGGGATTCCTAATGCAATTACAAAACTATTCACCTAAAGTAAAATGCCAAATAATTAACCAGTCTTCTTGCTTCAACATGTCCTCAACATTACCCTCTCTTTCAGACGCATTAGGCTAATGTGCATGAGCTGGCCGTCTACAAGAAGTGTTTCCAGCCAGCTGAGCGTCAGCTGAAAGATGTTGTCAGTGTTCAAGAAACTAAAAAGGATTATTAATTTTTATGTTACCCCCACAGTTGTGAAGGATTCAAGTTAATCTTTAAATTACAGCCCGTTTACAGACTGTAAACAACAATACTGAAAATCAAAATGAAAAAACAGATAGTACATGGGTCATTTGTCGGTGCCATTAAAACAGGATCACGTAAGTAACATTTTTTTATTTAAAATGTAAAATTAAAACAAGATAGATTAACATCTGCTAAATAAATACAAATATAAATATTTTATGTTAAATGTAAGTAACAGTGGGCACATTTTCTCAGCTTAGTAAACACAAATGGTTTGAGGCAATGTTTTTTCCATTTTTTGTTCACTGCAATATATGTATGTATGTATGCATATATGTATATAGTGCTTGGGTGTGCTGTGAATTACTTGAGAGATGAGAGATATTGTGTGATAATTTGAGTCAAATGTAGCGGGTAAAGTAATACTCACTATCCATTCAGACAACACTGCAAATTGGAAAACTCATTATACAGTAGCTATAAATAATGAGTGCCCTAAGAAGCCTGAAGAGACTGAAGAGTGTAAAATTATTCCTGCACAAAACGTCTAAGCCAGTGTTTGCCCCTGAAGAAGCACAAACTTGGGAAAATTACTGTCTGACCAAGATCTAATTCCCAGTAAAACTGCAATGTGTTGGAGTTACTGTTACAGATCAAATAAACATTCATTAGTGAGCTTTAGTCATGCTATGGACAGTGCCAGTAGGCTCAATATGTTTGAAATGATTAGATTAGATTAGATTAGATTAGATCTTTATTGTCATTGTTACTAGAACAACGAAATTAAAAATGCCACCAGTCAGTGCCTACACATTAGAAAACAAACAAATAAATAAATAATTTTAAAAAATGAATGGCTAGATCGAGAGAGCAATGAGCCGCTGCAACTGTGTGCGCCGCCATGTTTTAGTGAAAGTGTTGTTTGAAATGCATACACAGATGAATGCTTGTGTTTGTTGTGTGCTGTGTAGCCCAGTCTTGACAAAAACGGACTGAAACACAACCTTCACAAAGAGCTGTTTCTGAAGAAAAGGTCTTGGAAGGTGAAACACATGGTTGTAATACTGTATGCAGAAGCTTTACTGTTTGATGCGGTCTGTATCAATGACTGAATACTCAGCCTCAGTCCTGCGGCTGTTCAAAACTGAAACCGTTTCTCTGTGAGAGATGAAACTACAAACACTCAACAGCCTCCTTCAAAGTGAACGGGGGCGAGTATTTGATTAAGAAATAAAGACAGATTCAGTGAAAATTATCACATTTAATCAGCAAACAATTCATCATCAGAATGATAACAGGCCACCTTTTCACATGAAATGTTAGCAAAACCCATTATGCAGCAGAGCTTACAAAATGGGCACAGAGCAGAGAGCAGATCTACACTGGCATCTACATATATGCCACATATACAGTCTCGGCAACTTGTGCCATGTGCAAAGGAAGCAGTTTGAATTGATTTCTTGCAGAAAGCAAGTGCATGGCTTAAAAAGCATAGAAACAATAAAGAGGATGGCATCTGCTTGTTTTATGTGCGAAAGAGTGTGTGTATGAGTAACACATGCTTTTCTAAACCTATGCTCATTTAAGGGTAGCCATACCCTCCCCTAAACACTCCAGTTGCCCCAGTCGTTCCCTTTGAGCTGCTTTTTGTGTTTCTTGTGTTACAGCAAATCAATAAGTATGCTTTCTGATTGCTGATTTGGCTCCCAAGGGTTCATACCATCTGCACTGTGTAGCTCTGTTTGTGACAGCCAAATGTGTGGGAGTACAAACAGAATGTACTGCTTCTCCAAAATGCAGCATTCACTGTAAAAGTGGATCCACTGAATTGATTAAGAACTAAACACACCATTACTGAGACATGCTCCTATCCCAAATGGTATTTATTGTACCAGTGTCTACAAATGCACAGTGCCCAGGCTAAACTACAGAACATACTTGCTCATGACTTTCCAAGGAACAATTCTATCCTTAAATCTGTCACAAGGTTTTGTTTTGTTTTCCAAAAAACGCTTCTTTTTTTTTTATCTTCTTTGAGTTTTTTTTGTTGTTGTTGTTGTTGTTTTTTTCATTTCTGCTGTGTTGTGAAAATTGATGGGATCTCACCTAGGATTGAAAATTTCCCCTGGGCAAGAGGCACAGCAGGCTACTCATGCCTGAACATGTAACACTTGACAGAGAGGGATCCTGACCCAAACAAGATGATAAAACTGAATGTAAATGCTCCCATATGTAAACTTTTCGACTTTAGTTCGTTAGCATCCGCCCAAACTGAAAGTCCCCCCTGGCTCACTCCATTTTTCTATCAACTATGCTAACACTGAAAACACTGACAACAAATTTAATCACGGCCTCATAACATTTTGAAAATTGAGTCAATAACATTTTCTCACAGTACTATCTAATCATCCAGCGCTGCAGTTTCACACCATCCTGATATTTATAAGAACTTCTAGCTTTTGTTTTGGATTTCAGCTGCATTTTTCTTTCAGCTCACAGCTCTGATCAATGTTTTCAGGGAAAATCCCCTGCTCGGGACCAGGCCAAATGCAAAGTTAGTGATCAGCTCATTAACAGAGTGAAGTATTTAGCTGCTAAAAAGTCACATATTACACTGTTACAGAATCTGATCTGTAATAACAGCTTCTCTTTCAATCTGTTTCAGCTCAGTGTGTAAATAAGCAACTGCTTGCTGTTAGTCTCGCATCCCAAAATAATAAAGCCTCATTCTCTTTTTCTGCTGCTATTGAACTGTCTCAGCTTTATGTGGTGCCATGCGGGAAACTGGGCTTCAGTGAAGCAACAAGCAGCTATGCCAAAAGGTCTTCCTTTGGCTGCTTTATGCATTTTATCATTAAGGATTTTAAGAAGACCTAAGAAGACTATTTTAAAGGTCATTTTAATTTTTGGTAGCAAGAATCGTGCTTCCGTGACATAAACTGATAACCATCCAGGCACCAGGCTGGGTGCCAGCTGTTAATGAACGGCAACATTTTATGCAAATTTCATCCACTAAAACTTTTAAAACAATGTTAAGGCTTTTGGGAGTGAAAAGATAATCTATTGCATTATACATCAATCAATCACATCACTCATACAAAAATATGAGAGCTGAATTTAATGCAGCAATCTATCTGAGCCAGATAAGCGGTAAGTGCATATTGCAGCTCCATTTTCTGCCTTAATGTGTTTTTTTTTGTCTTCATTTCAAACAACAAAGTATGGTCACAGAGGCCATGCATCGACAGATAAACCCAGAGACTTCCCACGGTTAAGAATAATTATGAATGCTTAAAGGTTTTGAGTTTTGCTAAAGTTTTGTATAGTTTTGAAATAGCTGAGAGGCAATTGCGCCAATTTTTCATTATCTAAAATGTTTTATTACCTTTTTTCCCCTCAGCTCATGCTTGTCAAATTACGAGAAAATGCCTTAGTATTTTCCAGACTGGTTCATCAGCGTTACTCATCAGCAGCAGCAAAGTTACAGACTGTGTGAGTGCAGATATTAAATTAAGCTATTGAGGGGAAAGCAGTGTGTGGCAGTGTGTGTAAAGAAAGTGGGAGATGTTAAGAACCTGAGCTAAAAGAAGAATAAAAAATAAACTTTTGTTAAGTGGACAGAACACAACACATAAAAGGAATTAAATAAACCAAAGCATAATGAAATATATAAATCCACATAAAATCAGGTATAACTGTGTTCATATAACCCTTTATCTTTAATCCATCTTCACCCTTCTCACTTCCACCTCTTGCCTATTGTGTATACTTCCTTATTAAACCAAAATTTAAGCACTCAAGTGGCTGCAATATGAGGTGTGCAACTTTCAATGTACATGAACTACATGAACACCTACATAGGAGGCAGATTGTGGACAGTGCATTATTGAAACCTCAGGGTTTCACTTCTGTCCACTAATGGAGATAAATTTAAAAAACGAATGAGAAAAGGCTAAACTGCAATTTTGGTAAACACAGTGTTTTATTTGAATCGGAATCAAAATCAGGTAACTGCAGACAATCCATTTAAAATGTACATATTCCACAGTTCCTGTTGCTAATGTAATTTGTTCACAGTCAGAAACTGACACTGAACCCATATAAATGCCCAGATATAATTTATTTCTTCCACGATCATTTTGGATTCCCAAATACCAAGTGCAATAAAAACTTGTGACTACAATGTTGTGCCATATCAAGTTAAAGACTGCACTGTCCTTGAGGACCAAAGATGCTTGTCTTGATTAATCACTTCCATCAGAGGAACTGTTAATGCAAGTCCTGCACAAAGCAATCTCCCTGTACAGTCAATGTAAAAGGTTAAAGTGAGGCTCAATGTGAGACTGCAAAAGAGGACAAGCGAGGCCAAGTCAGCCTCAGGCCTGGCGTTACACATTCACAGAATGACATGGCACACTATGACTCTCCCTTTGCCGTAGGGTGGGAGCACAGAAGGCGGGAGGAGGAGGGGCAGTGTGTGTGTGTGTGTGTGTGTGTGTGTGTGTGTGTCTGTGTGTGAGAAGAGGAAAGACAGCTCACTTCAATGGGGAAAAAAGGGCAATTAGCAACCAAGTCCGTAGTGCAGCCCAGTTTGCCATTGGGCAGAATACCTCTGTGATTAGATTCCTTGTGACGATTTCCCCAAATCTTTGTGGACAATTCTCTCCATAGGCAACAGACATGAGAAAAATGAAGGGAGTCTTCCAGGCAGCTCTTGTTGGCCATCAACTCTCTTTACTAACTTCAAGCACTTTTAATTAGAAGCAGCTCCGAACGTTACGCAAGGCACCCATGGATGAAAGGCAGAGATGTGTGAGACCAAAGTATATTGACAGCAAAGCATGAGCTCAGACTCTCTTACATATTCTCTCATCACCTCTTATACTCACCGCTCCTATAACTGGCTTTATTTCTTTTTTCTCTGTTTTCCCTGCATTTTGCCTGCCCTTATCTACCACTGACAATTTCGTCCACAATTCTGTCCTTCTCATTTCCCCACACACGTGCTTTAATCATGGACAGTATCAAATGGTTCAAACTGCCTCCTAATGAGCTGTTACTATAGAAACAGCTCTTGTTAACATTACTGCAGCAACCCACCCACATCTTCTTACAAAGTCCCATACTCTACATCTTTTTGTATATTTTAACATTCTGAGTGAGCTTTACTAAACTCTGGCCAGCTTCTTAACAATTATATATGTGGTTCTGGTAATTACAAGCACAGAAGTGTGTACCCGATAACACAGCCCTGAAAAAAATGACTAATGAAATTCCTGTAATGAAAATTCTGTTCAGCAAAAAAAAAAAAAGATCTTTAAGATAAAGGGGTTCTCCATCTGTGAAGGTGTATTTCATCTTCTCCTGCCAGTTATTTTTCTACATGTAAAGCTTGACCTTCATTAGACTGATAAACATGGTTACTTCACTCACCAAAACAGCAGCACAGACAGTACAGAGCATGCTCTTAATGCATACCTTTAAGATTTAATATAAATTCCAACTGATGAGTTATAATAAAAAAAAACATAACCCCGTCTTCAGCTGTCACAAGATGAAAAATCAATCTCTCTAGAGATTACAGCCATTTTTTACAGGCTGTAAACTGTTTTTTTGGTTTTTGTTTTTTACTGCTGTAAATTTGAGCAGTATTACATGTGAGCCTCTGGAGACTGAAGTCTGCCTCAAGTGCCCATTCTAGGAACTGCAGTTTATGGCATTTTCGCCTTAATTTATAACCGCCTGATTTTACCACTAAAACGTTTGCTCCATTTTGTGTTACCTAGCTAACAAGCTGAGCCTAAGATACTGTACTGCAAAGAAACATGCCCTGATCTCTTTTCAAATTCCTTATTTTGTCCTTTTTAAAGTGCTGTCTTAAAATTCAAGGTTTGGCATATTGTTTGACATTAAGGGATGCTCTTCTGCATGCCTTGGTTATAACAAGTGCTTACTTGAGTTACTGTTGCTTGCCATCAGCTTGATGCAGTCTAGCCCATTCTCTTCTGACTTCAAGGCCTTATCGCCAAGACAACTGCAGCTCATTTTCTCTTTTTTGGACAATTCTCTTGTAATCCCTAGAGATGGTTGTGTGGAAAAATCCCAGTAGATCAGCAGTTTCTGAAATACTCAACTATGTCAACTTCAGAGTCATTTAAATCAACTTTCTCCTTGCCTATTTTGATGCTCAGTTTGAACTTCAGCCGGTTGTCTTGATTGTATCTCACACCTAAATGTCATTTAATTAGCTGATTAAATATTTGCATAGCAGCTGAACAGGTGAACCTAACAAAGTGGCCGGTGAGTGTATGTGTCCATAAAATTAGACACACAGATATCCATAAGCACACAGAGGCTGTTATACCAGTCAGCTTGTGATCTGCTGAATCAGTTTGATGCATTTAAATTTGGTGCATTTTCTCTCTTGTATTGATTTCAAGTCATTGTTTAACACAACTAAACAAACTCTCCTCTCAGCCAAGGGCTGGTTTTAACATCATGTATCTCCTGTGCTGTGCACCTCTACCTTCCATGAATATAATACAAGCAGATAGAAATATGTTCACTAATAACCTTTGTTTAATGTTCAGCCATTTTTGTTGTAATGCACATTTTTTTACACAGCCAAACAACCTTTTCTTTTATCTAAACCTGTACAGTACAGATAAAACCTAATTTTAGTTTATTTGCTTCCTAAGTCTGACTGGTATGTATTGATCTGCATTTGCAGGAGATTCTTTTCATATTTTATGTCGTTTTTATGATTTGCCATCACTCATAGGCCTCTAGACCTGCCCACATTTACATCTAAATCCCAACGAGGTTTGGTTTTCACCTGGATGTGCCATTCATTGAAAACACCCCGCTGAAGTCTGGAAAAACTGATTCAGCATTTTACTTTTGAATCGATGACGGTTTTAAAAAGTGGAGAAGGCTGCCAAGACAGAGAAAGCAATCCATACACATACACATAAACATACACATACACACACACACACACACACACATGCACACACACACACACACACACACACACAAAGGTCAATCGCACAAGCTCCAGCGGACATATCCTTGTCTCCCTGAATTCTTCTGTCTCAGGTGCTGACATGTTTATATACTCACTGAGCAAAGATCAGAACAGAGGACAGATAATATAAAGCCACAGTGGTAGATGTCCTGTGCTCAGGCATTCCCTGGATCAACCATGTCATACACGTTCTGTATTTATGGGTGAGCAACCATTTAACTGCAGACATTTATATTAGTAATTTCTACTGGCCTATATATATATATATATATATATATATCCACACAAATGCAGCCAATGCAGAAAGTGAAAGAACGCATGCACACAGAAACAAAATGCACAGAAACAAACATTAATTGGTGGCATGAGAAGACACACTGCTTATTTTTAGTCAATGATTTCTTCAGATTGTGGCATTTGAGTGGATGAAACACAGCTTACAGTGTTATTTTTTCTCCTTTTTTAATTTTATTTTATTTTGCTCCAGTTGTTTTAATCGGCTCGCAGTGGTATCCACCTGTGGCAATCAATTGCTGTTTCCATAGAAACAGGTGGTACACTTCCTTAGAACACAAAGGGTGGAGTGGAGCGAGCACAGAGAGAGCAGGAGATAATAAGGGGAAGTGGGCAGATGGTAAAGGATAAGCTGTAAAGCAATGGAAAGTAAAAGGCAGAAGGAAAAGAAAGACTTTTCACTTAATGGACATTATGGTCAAAGTTTCTGTTCCTCTGATCTTTTCCAGGAAATGGTGGTTTAAAAGTCTTTTAACAGAGTGTGCGGGCTATTCGTCTTACCCACTCCCAAGTAGTATATGCATATTTTACTGATTTAATAGTTGCACATGTAATGTATTCCCACAAGCAGCAGAACTGTATTTCTGTATTTTCTCATTTATTCCTGGCGCTATGTAGTCATGCATATAGTTTTCAATTTGTGTGACTACTTTTTGAGACATCTGTCTCTAAACCACCTGCTGGGATGAAAGGAACCAACTGTGCTGCTCAAGCAGGGCTCTGTATCACCACATACCTCAAAGGAACTATTTCCCTCAGTAGAAAGCAGTTTTAATGTAAACTTTCATAAATGCAAGCAGTTTGTCAAACAATATCAAGACTCCATCTGCATGCTAGAAGCCACAGAAGGTAAATGGGTGATTGATTCATTTAAGGAAACAGCAGGCTTTGTTTAGGCTTAGGATTACCAGCTGATCTTGGGGCAACATAAGTGATTCCAACCAATCACGTCTAACAGCTAAGGAACACCCATTCCTGCTCTGCACAGACCCCTTACACAAGTGTCTGTGTGTGTGTGTGTGTGTGTGTGTGGGTGGGGGGGTTGTAAGGGAGCAAGAGCGTGCACCCTGGCTGCATGACCTGACTTGGTTATGTAAACAAATTAAGCGTGGTGAAGGCAGCAACAGCAGAAGCGAATAACAGGGAACATTGCCTAACGAGCAATGGAATGTACAGAAAAAGTCGGCAGCGTGTGCATGCGTGCTAAATGACCCGCATGCTTGTACCACATTTGATTTTTTTTTTTTTTTAATTGGACAGAAAGCTCAGAAAGCTCTCCTAATTAAAAAAGCAACCGTGACATGTGCGAGACTTATATGTCCCACCTTGTTCCCTCCTGCTGCCCTGTCCTGTCTCCTTTTCATTCTCTCATTTTCTCAGTCAACATCTCTCTTCTGCTTTTCTACCACACTATATATATAGTGTGTCTCTCCGATGGCCTCTTTACATAGCTGACCTCAATAGAAATGTCAGTATGAGGCGAGAACATCCAACTCGAAACAATATATCTCTACTGATAAAAGGCATCTGGTCTGCACTGATAAAATGCTGGATTTGTTACAAGGGCAGCCTGAATGCCTTCTAGTAAGGGTTTGCTTATTATAAGGTTAGAACATCAGATAAGCAGATTTTTTGTTACCGTTGGCTTAAACATCAAATCTGAATGTGCTACCCTCACTGCCTTCATTCTTTGTCTTGCCTTTAATCTTAACAATGCTTTGTTTCTCATTTTCTCCGAAGTGCACGGAAAAGGTTGGTTTTAGGGTATCTGGATTAAATCCAGCAGCATCCAGAGAGAAACAAAAAAGAACAAGTAGGAGCTTCTCGCTTGCAAAAAGTGAAGGGTTGTACTAGTGCAGAATACTTTTGAATGCATGCAGACGAATTATTTTTCAAGGAGCCATGAAAGCAATATCATAATTTGAAGTTTCTCAACTTAAAGATGGCTGAACACATCTAGCGAGAAATTTTAATATGCCCCAAATTTAAGTAACTCGACTAACATGAAGCACAGATACACTTCCTGTTACAAAGAGTTCCAACGCTGTTTCAATGGTTTATTTCCTGCTTCCTTTTTAGCATTTTGTTTTTCCCCACTGCAGCCCTCCCCATAGCAGCAGAGTGCTGTTATGCAAGTAACACAGAGCGACAACCACCCAAGCAGTTACTTAAGCAATGCAACAGCGGACGCATAACATAAATGTTCTCTATTCACTTAGGAGGGAACATGAGCACTAAAAGCAACAAAAATCCTTCTCAAGGACATTTCACCTTGGATTAAATCAGCAGTTCTTCTTCTGTGCCTCTGTTATGTGGGGGTTAAAGGTAAAGTCAGCCATCCTATACTCCAACACTCATTTTTACAAATTCAGCAAATATGTTCTTATGGTCCACAAGTTGTCTGTTATGTGTGCACGCATAAAAAAAACTATAGTGTTCATACAAAGTGCTCTACAACTGGGTGAAATAAAGTGTCAAACACAGACCACAGACATTATGGCCCATAACAGTGTTCCATCTAACAACACGGGCCCCTTGTGCTCAGGATAGTCCCTACACGCTTTGCATGAGGGTTAATTCAGATAACTTTTAAAACACTGTTACTTCCTTTTTAACCTGCTTGCAGGGGTGACAGCAAGCTTGCAAAGCAAGTCTGAAAGACTTTGAGCACTTTCTTCCCTGTTCACTGGGGACGGTTTTGCTCAAGAAGAGAATTTTGTCATTCTCTTGAGTTTTGTATGTAGTTTCCTTTTTTATTATCATCCTCTTATGCCATGTTATGGTTTACTTCCTGCCTTTCTTTACTTTCCAGCCTGTTTGGCCTGTTCCTTGTTAGCTTCTCTTCCTCATTTATTTGGTCTATATTCCTTATTCCTTTGTCACTGTGTCTGTTATATTAGTTTGTGTCGGTCCTCGAGTCCCTCTGTATCTTCCTTTGTCTTTACATGATTGATTGTTTTTTAGATGCTCATTGGAGTTCCTGGACTTGTGATTCATCCTTTCTTCTTTCTTTTTTTTTACTATTTAAAGTACCAGTCAAAGGTTTGGACACACTTACCACTGATATGAATGTTAACTTTTAAGTTCTTTTTTGTTATTCTTCCAACCTGACTGTGTGTCCTCTTGTATGAATTGATACTGTGACTGTAAGAACAGACTCAGGCATATTACTCCTCGGGGAAAAGCTCAAGGAAGACTCTGATTCCAAGGTGAAGAAATGTTCCTTAATAATAAAGTTCATTTTGTGGTTCATTTCATGAGTGCTTCTCTGGAAGTTGAGCCCACAAGTCTCAACCTTGATCTGGTCTCTTCACCTGGTCTGCTAGCCTCTGGATATTTTTTCTGCATGCAGTTTTTATGTTGTTTACTTGGCAAAGCATTGAACCTGACAGTTTCCTGTCAGTTTCCTGTGATTTTTTTTTTTTTTTTGGAAACTCTCCAAAAGAAATTGAAGTTCATGGTGACTTTCTTCTGTTGTTCAGTGTGTTTCTGGGTCGGCTGATGTCGTCTCATGATCCCGGGCCAGTAGAAGCCTCTCCTGCCTCTGAGTCTGCTGGGTCAGCAGATATGTTTTCTTTTTTTGTTTGTTTGTAACCAGTCCAACTGAGCCCTTGCCCTTACAAATTGACCAACAGCTGTTTCTGAGTCTGCGTCTGAGTATGTCTTCCTTGTTCCTTAGTCTCAGACAGTCAGTATCTGCTATATAGTGTCTGCTTCTGAGTTGATCAACATCAACCCCAGGCCCCTTCTGGTCTGCCTGCTGATCATCAGTGCAGTATGTAAATCAGTCTAACAATTCTCACTAATGCTGGATGCTGTGCTTGTGTTCTTGCATGTTGTTCGCTTGATGACATTATGTAAGATGTTTGGTTCAGCAATTAGAAAGAGACATCCACTTAAGATGCCAAAGAAGCCTGGAAAATTTCTCTTTGGCCACCTACACTTACGGGTTAAATTGGACCAGAACAATCCAGAACAGCATTCCTGCACCTTCAATTAATGAGTAATTACACAAAAAACTGTGCTGCTGCTGATGCTACAGAAAATGTTAGGTCACTCTACAGTAAGTGAGTAACAGGAACTGCTTCTGGAAGCCCTTTTGTAGGAGTCATCAATTTAAATTTATGCCAATGATGTTCTTTATCAGCACTTGCTAAATAGCACCTTAATGCTGGCTTTATAGTGGCCAGAGGCTGG